>JAWWEN010017701.1:0-20329 GCA_035582955.1 Sycophila texana | reverse complement strand
CCAGTGCGATGGTTCAAGAATGCTTGAGAGGCTTTCTTTCCTCTATAAATTTGAATCTGGAGATTCGAATAATGACTATGTGAATCTTTTTTTTTTTATGTGCCAGCTTATTGTGTCGGTGTATTTTATCGAATCTTATATATATATATAATTAAATTTTTCCTTTTTTTCTTTTATTTAAATAAATGTATGTACATTTTATTTTATGAAGGACTCCAAGTTCGTTAAATCTTTAAATAAACAAATAAACTTAAATATAAAAAATTTCTTGTTTAGTAAATAATGATCTGAAATAATATTAGAATTCATTTAACTGAAGTTCCAAATAAATATTTAGTTGATTTAAAGAAATACTTATACTTATAAAAAAGCTTTAATAAAATATTGTATAATTAAAAATTACTAGTTTCTTTTTTCAGTATACTATCTACGAGTACTTCTCTATCTATAATCTATAAAAGTAAATAAAAGTACAATAAAGAGTGACACTCAAGATATAAAAAAAAATCTTTTTATTATAACCCGTTAACTTGCCTTTCTTTCGAACATTAGAATATCTTTAGCACACCCCGATATTTTCTTCGTCGTCGTGCAAATGATTTCTAGCAACCCATTGCCATAAATAACCCCCGGACAAGGTAAACACCTGCGCTCAATTATATGTAAATCGCGTAATTTCCGGGGCGATCAGCGGAGGAGCCCCGTGCCTCGCAGTAGCTCGGAAAATCGGGCGTCTCACTCAGCCGCGGAAATCGTCCCGCTAAATAAACCTTTTACGGGTGACGAATGACTCGGCGCGCCTTATCGCGCCCCACGCGAAATTGCTCGGCGCCGATGCTCCTCACCGGAGCCTTCCCCTTTGACGCGCATCGTGAGGCCGCCTTTGTCCCGAGAAGGTACAAATGTGTGCCTCGCGAGCGCATCAATCCGCCTTCTTTTCTATCCCACCGTCGTCTTTTTTCGCGTCTCCAAGGCTTCGATCCGTTCACCGATGCGCCTTCGTAGAAAGCGATCGACGCGGGGGAGAGAGAAGCTGGTGACTGTGTGTATATCTGTAGCTTGATGACGAGGCGCATCGAATTTATATTTCAGTTCAAATGTATTCGTTGCGTCGGATTCGCCTTTCTTTTCATTTTTTATTTAGACTTTGTGTTTCTGAGCTGCAAGGCAATGTTTGTTCTTCGAAGAAAAAAATATGCGTATTTTGAGGAAGAATGAGATTTGAGGAAGCATGTGTTAGAATTTTAATGCGTAACTTTTGAAGAGAATTTAAGATACATTGAACGCTTTGAAAATATAAATATCATATAAATATCTCCGTTTTATTTTCTTGTGAAGATAGGCGTTTTCTTAATTATTTAATTATTTAATTGTTCACTGAAAAAAAGGTCAGTAACCACAACTAAAGGTTACTTGTTTTAACTAATATTTGATTGAAACAAATAAAATTTTGGTTGAAACAAGTAAATATTAGTTAAAACAAGTAATGGTTCATTGTAGTTACTAATTTTTTTTTCTCAGTGTTTTTATTAAAATTATTGTCTTGCATGATCGGTCTGTTTCTACTTCTCGTTATGTCTAAAAAAATTTTGTAAAGTATTTTGAAACCCATAGCTCGCACATCACAATTAATAACGTTTTGATTTTTTTTTCTAAAAAAATTAAGCCTATTAGTAACTTTGAGTAGTAACATCCGGCAAATATCGCGTTTCACACAAAAGCATCGTAAGATCGGTTAAACTCGACGCGAAGTGCAATTTGAAAAAAAAATGCAGAACTAACGGCCATTTTTCCCGCGTCAAGTGAAGAAGGTGCAATCCTTCTGAAGGATTATGAAACAGTAAAAGCTCGCGCTTAAATCCTCCGGAGCTTCCGCTTCCCATTTCCCGCGTCTCTCGCGCGCCGATCTCCCTAACATGCACATAAATCTGATTCTATTATGCTCGCCCAGCGCGGCTCCTTCCTCCTTCCTTTCTTCATTTGACCATCTTTATAATTCTCTCATTTCCCCATTAGCTTATCTCCATCTTGCCCATACCTCCCTCACTGCTTCCTTCCCTTCGGCCAATATATGTATACCGTAGCTCTTCTATACTATACGTACTCTATCTATATACTTGCACAAGCCGGGAGCTGAGCGCTTTATGGTCCGGCCGAACCAACGTCCAAGTGCAAATTTCACCGCTTCACACTGTACATGCGCACTCACTGCAATACCATCCACCCGCCCCTCATTTGTTATGCAGTCGTATGAATATTTGAGATTTGGGTCTCGATTTCGAGCGCCCCTCGGACTCTATCCATTTAACTCTACATGTTTCTCTCTCTCCCTCTCTTTCTCCCTCTCGTGTCTCTCTCTCGCTCTCTCTTTCTTTCTCTCTCGCTCTCTATCTATCTACTATCTATTTATTTATTTATTTCTAGCTATTTATCTCATTCCCTTGTAGCGGTGGTCTTTTTTGAAAGAGGATTTGCAACAGCGACTGGCGATTATTAGTTATGGGAAAATTATTAATGACTGCCAGGCTGCGTGTTCACTCGTCAATCGGCTTTCTCTCGTTTGCTTTCTAAAGCTGGTGGGACGTGATTTAGAGAGGCTTGGCGGTAGTGTTCCATTGAGGGATTTTAATTTATTATGTGGCATTGTGGACTGCACCGGTGACGAATAACTGTTTTTTTAGTCCTTTATCTACTGCGACTTTTGAATTTGAAGGAGTAGAATTTTTTCCCTTTAAATTATGAACGTTTTAATTGCGAATATTGTTATTATTACAGTTCATTATTAAACTGTTGTCAGAAAATTTTTATTAAAGTGACGATTTCCGTTCATTTATGACAATCTGAAATCGTAAGGTATTAAAGTAGAAATATAGTAGAATATCGTAAGCCATATTAGAATGAACAATAGAAAATTTATAATTATATGCCTAATAGGCATTATATGTATTTTTTTTAAAGATAAGATAATCATTTACTATTAGAATACAGAAAAATTGTATGTCAATCTGAAAACGTAATGCGTTAAGTAGAAATAGTCGGGTGTAGTCAGCCACCGTAGATAAACCTTTATAATTAGGCAGTAACGTAATTTTATTTATTTCTTTATTTGTTGATTTTTTAATAAAATAACTGTTTATTATCAAATTCCGTTTATTTTATGGCTATTGCACTGTAGCTTCCCTTTGGCGTATATACACTGAGAGAAAAATTTAGTAATTTTAAATAAATATTTACTTCAATAGTACTTATTAAAATGTTTCTTTGAATCAAGTAATTATTTTTTTTTAATCTACTAAATTTGTTTAGAAACAAATAAATTCATTTATAGTTTTAAGGAAATATTTGACGAGTTCTATTAAAGTAAATATTTATTTAAAATTAATAAAAAAATTTTCAATGTAGAAATGATTATTATACATCTCTTTGAGGAGTGAAAAATGCATCTACATTAGAACGCGCAGCTTCAACTAATGTGAACGTGGTTTGTACTGAATTAAGATGATCAATAAAGCATTGCTCCGAGGAATAGTCCTTTGAAGCGCGCTTACACACAACATGCCAGAGGACTTTAAAAATCCTCTTGGCTTTGGGTTAAACACTCGGGAAATTAATTGATTCTATCGATCGTGCGTTAATTAATTTGCATCATCCACGTTTTCCAATAATATTTTATTAGTGTGCGTTTATAAAATAATTATTTACAGAAATTATCGTATGATATTACACTTTTACGAATTTATTGACTTTTAATGTCTTCGAATGATTGCACTATCGGGTCTTCATAAATATTTTACTAATTAATTTATTTTATACCGATTTGACGGACTAAAAAGTCCTTACAGAAATTAATTACAATTATAATTAAATATTAGTATAAAGTGAATGTTCATTTACTTATATTTTACAAGTAGTTTACAAGTAGTAGTTAACTTATTTGATATGTGAATTACTTTTAACGTAGAGTTAGAGAAGATTCACCTATTCATATTATTTAAAGAGTTAAATTAAATTAATTAAATGCTTATGCAAAGGGGTTTTAATAAATAAATAGAGTATCAGTCGTCCTTAATTTAATGTCAATCGAAACAAACGTAAAATATGAAACGTACAAAAATATAACAATTATCTGTAAATGAATACAAAGAACTTAAAAATGAAATTGACACGGAATAATTAGATTAATTTCACTCATCGTTTTTAAAACTGTAAAAAAATAATACATCGTTAACTCATGAATTTCTCATTTTATTGCAGAAATTGTCTGGTAGGAAAGGCTTACCACATAAAAATTTCCGACTTCGGCACCGACAACGAACTATATGCCTGCGATTACTATAAAGTAGACGGTGGCATACCTTTGCCCGTTAGATGGATGGCCTGGGAATCCTTAGTCCTGGTAAGAATAAACATTAAAAATTTTAAATTGCTCGCATGCGGTATCTAGGCTATTTTCTAGAAAGCTTTAATAAAAATTTCGAATTTCTCCAGGGCAAGTACACGACGAAAAGCGATGTCTGGTCGTTTGCGGTCACGCTCTGGGAGATCCTAAATTTGGGAAGAAGAATTCCTTATGAGCAGCTGAGCGATCAAGAGGTGGTGCGGTGCTTGCGCCGACTTTGCCGCGATTGCGCCGCGAGCGACGAGGCCTCCCAACTCAAAAGCAGCGAAGAAGAAGACGATGAGGATGAGAAGGTACGATCTACTACGTCAAACAGTCTCCTACCTTTAAAATCGTCGTTCTAACGAAAAAAAAATACGTTTCATTTTTTTCCTTACGAAGAAAAGCACATTTCATTTGTTTTGTATAACTATAATAGTATTGTACAATTTAACGATTTCTCGAATTCTCCATTCTTCGCTTTGATGGAGGCTTCATTTCAACACTGACTACTTGAGAACTTACCGAGTTATCTCACTTTTTTATGTAAACCGCTCGCCAGAAATATTTCTTGATGTCGGCTTACGGAGGATTTTGTCGTCATAATTTAAGGATTAATTCGAAAGCTCACAGCTTTTCGCTATATAGATACTGTAATTATGACGCGAAGATGCTTTTGAACTCTTAGTCTCTCTTTAGGACCAGTTCATACGAACTACATGGTCCCTACGATAGTCACTTCAGTACAAGAAAATGGACCTCAAATTTTCTTGATTTATTTCTAACTGTGGATTACCTTGACACTTTCCCGATCACATGCACTCTTATATCCTCATCGAAATATCCTGCAGGACATCATGCAGGACATCCTGCAAGAAATTCTGCCATCCTGCACGTATTCGCGGTTTTTCATGTAGGAATGATACTGCAGAAAAAAGTGTCCAAGCCATAATTTTCTGCAGGATATTCCTGCAAGACTAACCTATACAAAATCGTTCCTGTAGGAAAAACCCGCGAATTACCTGCAGGATTTCCTGCATGATATTTCGGTAAGTGATATGCTGCACTTTTATATTTGCCTCCAAATGCAATGGAGATGAATTAAGTCAGCTGACTTGACTTTTCTTTGTGCTATCGTCTACTTTACTGGACACCCGAAATGGGACTATGACCAGTAGTTTTAACTGAAAGTTAGATTCTCTACCGCAAAAAAGAAAAATGAGCTTCAGATAGTCAGTGTCCTTCATTCTTTTCAATCTACTCTCGTTTTTTCTCTCCACTTTTCTATCCAGTTCACTGCCTCTCTCGAACTCATCGCACATGACACTTTACTGTCAAGCATATCATTCCTAATAAGTTGAATAAAAAAGTGCGCTTCTTTCATTCTGAAATATGTTAAACTTTTCTTCGATAAATTGAAATATGCATCTTTTCCTTATATCAATACTCCATAAAAATGTTTAAACGGCAGGATTTACCGAAGCGTCAAGTAGCGCTTACTCGAAAACTCCTCTTACAAAGCGCCGTGTGTGAAATATTTTAAAATTCATCTTAAAAAAATTGCATTATAAATCTTGAAACTCACCTCTAAAATTCACCATTCCCAGAATTTTTACGCGGACTCCCGGGCTCTTAAAGCAACCTTGAGCTATTTCGCTTTACTGCATCGTAAAAGCCGAGCGAGCGCTCGCCGCACGGCAAAAACTATAAAATAAAGTTCCCCCTAAATTCATCATTGCCCCCTCGCGCCGTCGCGATAAAAAGAGGCGAGGAAAAAAGTAACAGAGAGGGAGAGAGACGCGCGCGCGTCGATGAAATTGGATGAAACTGATGCAACGTCACCTTTCCAGATGGGCTACAGCTTCGAGTACCTGCCGAAGCCGTGCGTCTCCTCAAAGGACATCTATGACCTGATGCTGGAGTGCTGGCGCAGGGACGAGTCCGAGCGGCCGACCTTCCGCGAGATCTCCCTGTTCCTGCAGCGCAAGAATCTCGGCTACGCGCCGACCTCCTGATACTGAGAGCGGGAGCCGGCCGACCGGACCGTAGAGATCGAGGTGGCGGCATCCTGATCCACGGCGGCGGCTCCCTTCGCCGAGCACGAGTTCTTCATACGCCGCACCAAAATTTGAGATGCCTCGGACTCGCAGGCTGATGAGACCATCGTCTTGAGACTTTAGACGTGCTTCTTTTTCTTTTACTTTCTATATAATTTTTTTTTTTATTGAAGAAAGTAGTTGGTTTTCGTTTGAGTTTTGAAAATTTTGAGTGAGAGAGAGTTTTTTTTAAGTCTTTTTTCATTTCTAAAAGTATTTTGTTTGTGATTTTTCTTTTTGTACTACTGCGCGGCGTATCCCTGCGAAATGTTTATTGTTAAGAAGAACTTTTGTAATGTGGAAGGATTTCAATTCACTCTGTTCGACGAAGGAATATGGAAGAATAAAAATCCACTCATTTTGAGTAAAGACTGACCAGGAGAATGTCACTTTTGTCATTTCTTGATCACCAATTTGGATGAGATTTCGAAAAATGTTTTCTCGTAGTGAATAGTGAAACAAACCACTCATTTTTTTAATCCCAAGAGATTTTATTCAACAGATACAACAAAAACGTTAGCATTGCTCATATTAGGCAATACTTAAAATATCTCATGTAGGTATACTTAGAATGTTAACAAAAAATGCTGTATCTTCTAAATAAAGCCCTATGGGGTCAAACCAAAGTTGGCGAGCTTCACTATTCAGTGCTAGGAAATAATTTATAAAGCTTCATTCAAATCGATGATCCAGAGGTGTGACACTCTCCTGGTGAATCTGTCAACGTGGAGTGGTCCAATTTTTTTTTCTAAGGTAGGGCGATTCTTCCCTCGAATAGAATAATTTATATTCTTGCATATTAAGAGGAGAAAATTGATTACGTAGCTGTAATTTCATATGCGTATACGTAAATGTGCGACTCTTGAAGGGACAGGAGATTTGAACAGCTCGAGGATACTTTATGGATTATGTAATTAATAAAGGGGCTACCGAAGTGAAGTGGTAGCCGTGAACATTCCTTGTATCGACGATGACCTACGCGTTAATTAATGTTTATCGAGCAAATGCGTAGTATAGACTTTCAACGACGCTAATATTTAAGGTATTAAGTTAAGAGAGACGAAGAAATTAAGGTATTTTTAGAGATATCACGCGAAAGGTTAAGGGGTTGATAGTTCGAACTGATAAACTATTTTCTATGTATTTTGCGTTGATTTATGTAGAATTAAGTTGTTAATTAATTAACTTTTGCGTAAAAAAATTCATTTTTCACTTCGTATTTAACCACCATACACATATTTTTTATTCTTACAGATCATACGTTTTTTTATATCGTTATTATACATTTAATTGAACCGTTTTGTATTAAAATTAAAAAAAAAAAAGACAACCCTAAAAGGAGTGACGGTATATTGTAACAATCGCGCGATACGCGCCGAAAATATGGATAGAATATACCACGGCTATGACACATCATAATGATAAAAATGTAATAGGCGGGATCAATGAGAAACTAAGAATATCGACTGTATATATAGGCGTTTAGGGTAAATTGGAAAGGAAATATAGCATCGCCACGTATTCATATATTAGACGATATCTCTTCCACTCGATGCAGAAGTCTTTTTGTTTTTCACACCGTAAAAGTATATAAACGAGAGATTTGTATTTTTAATTTAGATCGAGGAAAGCAGGATATGATATCAAGATACGACTGGGCAAGGGTACGAATAAATAAACGAAGTGACGAAACCGTTGACATATCGGACTCTACAAATTATTTTTTAACAAAAAAGAAAAACGAAGAATAAGAAAGAAAGTGATACGATGGAAATAAGATTTGTTCGAAAAAAATATAGATAAGTAGGTAAAATAGTAAAAAAAAAAAGTAATCCGAGGGAGGGATTGGTAAATTGATGAGTGTACATTAGCTAAGTAAGCATCGAAAAAAGCGTAAGTTAATGTGTGCGCCGTATATTCTAAGTACGCTAGAAGATGTTACCGTTATCGCATTAAAATATTATTTATGTAATTCGAGTACGATTTATGTAAGAATTATAAGTAGGTTTAAACAAAAAAAAAAAACGTAGGGATATGTTATAAATGAAAAATTTATATATATATTATATATATATAAGAGGATGTATTTTAAGTGTAAGCATAACGCTGCCTTCGGCTAAAATTGTTGCCCCTAAACTGCTATTGTAACAAGTGAGAAGTGTGTTAGCAAAAAATGATTTCCATGTAATGAAGAAAAATATATAGCTTTATTTACAACAAAAAGCACGTCACTTTCTATGACAAAATAAAATGCCGGTATTGTACGCATTGAATGTGCATAAATAAAAAAATTATCCAACAAATTATTTATATCACTTTGAGAATCTTCTAGAAAAAAATTGTCAAGATATATATAATTTTTTATAACACACTTCTAAACTTGTTTACTCATGTGATAATTTGTATATCTCTGTGTACCTACTGATCTACATCTAATGCCTATATAGAATGTCTATCAATTACGATTTCGCGAAAAAAGAGAGAAAAAAAACCAAAGGTAGGCACTCTGACGAGAAATGCGAAAAATTTTTTCTGGTAGATGCTTCAGTTCGAAACCTAATTGTAATCCACTGTTACGTGCCTGATTTTATGTCGACATCCCATCGAATGTCGCGTAAATTACTCGTATCCAATGTATCGGCCAACGAAATATTCCGACGATGCATGTCAACGGAAACGTGATGTACGCACTGAATACAAAAGAAAAAAAGTAGTAGTTTTAACGAAATATTTTTTTCAAGTTTTATTAAGTAAATTATTCCTTGAAACTATAAAAAAATAATGTAGTTGATTTAAAGAACTATTTAGTTGGTAAAATTTTGAAAGAATATTTTCTTAAAATTTCTAAATTTGTAAATTTGTACAGTGCATACACATTTTTATTTCTCAAGCATTTTCGCATATAAACTTAAAACTTGTTTCACTAATGAACAAATGCGAAGAACGTTTATTATGGCGAATTTCTCTGGAATCTTGTAAGATACGTTCGGTAGAGAAAAAAACATTTTGAATCATCAAAATTTCTGCGATGGTAAAGACAACTGTCCTTTGATTATACCGATTAATTTAGCTGAATAATAATTTTCTTATATTTCACGTATTTTTATTTCCGTAAATTAACGTAAGGCGTTCACTAGTGACCACTGCCCCTCAATTAGTGAAATTTACTTACTGCCAGGATAATGAAAATAATAAAAAAAAATTAGTGAGACGATGGCAATCACATACGCCGCTTAAATTAATCGCTGCATTAATATGTTTGACAATCGCGCTTGAGCCTTGAGACTGAAATATCATTTTGTTGTCGTGAATATTTAGTGAGTACTTCAAATTTCCAATCGTTTTATAGTCCATCGTTTTATTCGCCATACATTGTAAGCGTCAATTTTAGTAGTAATAGACTTCCAATTTTGCTTCGTTCAAAAGATAAATTTTATTAGAGCGTGAGGAAAAAATTTTGAAGTAGCACGCATTCGTCGAAAAGAAAAAAAGAAGAAATTTCTAAACTGTTGACACTGTAATCTCCACTAATCATCAAATTATTTTTTTTACTACTGACTGTTTATAATTTTGTATGTAGCTTCTGTAAATATTATATATTAAAAAAAAAAATTATCATATACGCCTAACGTAAGACTATAAAAGATAAAAATCCTTCGCAGTATGTTGAGAAAAAAAAAACTCGTAGTAAAATTATAAGGATGTACAACGATTTAGAGAATAAACTGCCTGTATATTGTAACTACTATATGGTAACGAAGAAAAAAAAACTGTTAATAGACTTACGTACTTTGTAAATAGTAGTTATCAACTAGTCATTGGTAACGCACTGTTTTTAATTTCTATACCGGTTAAGCTCACGAAAGAGATAAACGTTCCGCTAAGAAGGTAAACAGCTTCTTGCACCGACAAACTTTTCAATAAGCAAAGCAAAGGGTTCTAAGATTTTAAACAATAAGATACTCATTTTGTTGTATAAATAATAAGAGGATTGTAACGGCGGCATGCAATTATTATTTATACCAATCTCTAATGCGTATACTTTCCTTTTGTCATTTACCAATAAACACCGAGACTTTTGCTTTATTTTTGCATTTTACCGTAAATTAATTGCATAACAACTTCGATTATTCACTGAAAAAGAAACTTAAGTAATATCAAATAAATATTTCTTTAAGAGTCAACTAAATACTTTTTTTAATTTACTAAAATTTAAATCACTGAAAAGAGTATTTACAAAATTGTTGAAGTAGTTACCAATTTACTACTGGAATATGTATATGGTAATGACTGGAATCAGTAATTTTTAGTAGTTGCAGCAGTTCTTTTAATTTTTCTTGACCAGTAGTTTATTTTGGTAAAGATTTAGTTGATTCAAAGAAACATTATTTAGTTGGTACCACTTGAAGAAATATTTATTTGAAACTACTAATTTTCTTCAGTGTAGGTGCTCCGTATGTTACAAAAAGTCTGAGTGAGAGAGGAGAGAGTGAGAGTGAAGGAAAAAATTTGTGTTTCACTAATGATGCTTAATCATGTAGATTGTAAGAACTAGAATATTGTAAATGACAAGATTGTTGTTGAGAAAATATCGTTATTTGGAGCAATACTGACTTGTCTGAAAGATAGTTACTGTGATTTGTTCAATTCAGGAAAAATTTTGAAATCATATAAGAAAAGAAGGATTTGATTTTTACGAGAGTAAAAATTACTGACTCGATAGCAGACTAAAGATGTTCACTACAAAAAAAAAAAAAAAACAATCATTCAGGATTTGCATTATCCAACTTGTCAAAATATTTATAACAATTTTTATTTTAATGTTGTGTAAATGACTTTACGACGATATTGTTAGCACCTTTAATTTACTTTAATTTCAAAAAAACACTGACTAAAAGTGAATATTTGCTTTTGTCGAGAATGTAATTAACGAGTTTTTTTCAAATCCACTTGTCAGAGTAATATTACATTACATAAAGACGAAGGACACCATGAGTACTGCTAATTGATCACAAGTGTCTAAGAGTCTTATGTCATTGATATCACAATGGTATGATGTAAGAATTATGAATTAAATTAACACGGTACGATTCGACTTTGTAGTAATTTAAGATAATTGAAATGTAATATGCAATAAATATGAGGGCGTGATAAATAAAAATAAAAAAAAATTAACAAAATGAGTAGTTAATTCGTTCCTTTTGTTATTTTGAAATAATAAGTTTAATACCTTTTTGATTTAATCCCCATTGATTTAATATTTCGAATCTCCTTGAAGCATGCAAAATTGCGTTAAATTTCTCAGATAAAAACATCCTTATCTTCAACGATTCCTTGTGCCGTCCTGATCCTCTCACTCTATTCCGCAATGGCGAATAATGATCAATGTAAAAACAACGAACCCACACTCGCATTCACAAAATCAAAAAACTGTATAATGAATTCTATACAATTATATCAATATTTCGAATAATCGGATTTTGTATTCATTAAGTTCGCATTTCCCACAAAATTACTTTAACATCTGCAGAAGAGAAAATTTCTTATTTCATCGACACATCGACGGTCCGTAAGGAAATGTTCCATTGTTATCGACTCTCACATCAGTTCGGAGTTGGGAATCGATGAAGTGGACCAACACAAAACAAGAAAATGGATAAATAATCGACAGTAATCGTAACCTTGAAAAAAAAACTAATAAATACTAATTTTTTAAAATATTTGTCGTGAATTTAAATTATTACTGAAAATGCAAATTATTTAAACGAAATTACAAATGAATAATGCAACTGTGATATTAAAACTGTGATGCTAACAAAACTTATTATTTTAAGAAATTAACTAAAAAACAAAATGATAATTATAAAAAAATATATTCCTATTCTTTTATCATTTGTGTTTTTAAATCACAAAATTTGCTTTTCGCAAGACATTGCGAAGCCCAAAATTGGTAAGTATTTTTATATTCTGCAATAATTATTTGGATAATTAAATAAATTTTTTATATTTGTAAATTTTAGCTGTTATTGGAGCAGGTATAGGTGGAGCATCTGCATCGCATTTTCTTACTGAACTGTTCGATAACAATATAGAAATAGATGTGTTCGAATCTAAAAGAGTTGGAGGTCGACTAGCAACTATTAATATTGGCAGTGAATATTTTGAAGCTGGTGGATCTGTGATACATCCAAGAAATAAGTACATGAAAGATTTTATTAAGTTACTGAATTTGCTTCCAAGGCCACCAACAGATAACACATTTGGTTTATGGAATGGCCAAGAGTTCGTATTCAAAGAAAGCAACTGGGAAGCAGTTACTTTAATGAAGCTATTGTACAGATACGGACTGGAGCCATTTCATCTTCACAGATATGTTAATTCAATATTAAGTGATTTTGAAAAAATTTATGATCTTCAAGATAATGGTATTGCTTTTGAAAATGTTACTGCTTTAATTGGTGCTATGAATAAGGAATTTGTAGATTTATTACAAATTTCGATAAAAGATCACTTGACTAACTTAGGCTATGGACCAAAATTGATTAATGAATTGGTTGAAGCTACTCTTGTTGTAAATTATGGTCAAGACACAAATGTGCATGCTTTTGTAGCTTCAGTATCCATAGCGGGTGCTGGATTTGATCTGTGGTCAGTTAAGAATGGCAACAAAGAGGTATCTTTTTCATTTAATTATTTTTACCTAGCTTAGTTGAATACCCATTCTAAAAATGAATAACTATTCATTTTTGTAATAAAATGTAGATTTGTCCATTAATATAATTATTATTCATTTAGGTACCGAAGCATCTACTGTCAACAAATACAAAAGTTTCATTAAAATCTTCAACTGTCAAGAAAATTCAAAGGTATACTACTGTGAATTTACCTAAATATGAAATATTCTATGAAAATGAAAGTAAGAATTTTTATTAATAATAAATTTTAATATTTTCATTTTAAAATATCAATTAATATTTAACCAAAACTTCAAAATTTTAGTTGATGGGAATCTCAATAGTAATTTTTATGATATTGTAATTATTGCTGCTCCGATGACAAATGATCAAGAGTTTCCAATAATTTTTGAAGGTTTTGATAAGAAGAATTTAATATCTGATGGAGAATTTCAAACGACTGTTGCAACTTTTATTTCTGGTGATATGAATTTTTCATATTTTGGATTAGATGAAGAAATTGGAGGCATTATGAGCTGTGATCCAGTTGCAACTAAAATTAGTTCACTTGGACAACTATCGAGTGTTGAAGGTACAAAAAACAACCAAACAAAAGTGTGGAAAATATTTAGTCGCAAGAAATTAGACAATTCAATTATAGATAAAATCTTTACAAATGTAAGTCCCTTTATTTTATTATTTTTATTATTTTTTTTTTACAATGTTAATGTACTTTATCTTCAGGTAGATGAAATTAAAGAAATTACATGGAAAGCTTATCCTAAATACTCATCCGATGCAAGGTTTGATAAATTCAAACTCGATGATTCATTGTATTATGTTAATGCAATAGAATGGGCAGCAAGTGCAATGGAAATGAGTGTCATAAGTGGACGAAATGCAGCTATTTTAGCTTTTAATGATTATAAAGAAAAATATTCTATTCCCTCTTCGCACAAACAATCTAATATGGAACAAATTCCAACACATTCTTCAGAACTGTAATAATCCCTGTACTTTTTATTATCATACAATAATTTATTTTTACAAACTTAATGTCGGTTTCACGCATTACCACAAATTTAAATGACTATTTCTCTTTAAAATTTCATAAAAATAATTAATATCATTTTTTTTTTAAAGAAAGAAAAAATTAATCTATTTACTGTATAAAAGATATTAAAAGAAATATTACAATTGTTTATACTTAAAAATTTTATTGATTTAAATTTGTTATTTACATACATAAGCATGAATCGCCTAGATATGCACGAATGCACTAAATGAAATCTGCCGCCATTTTTGCGTCTGACAGTTCGAATTTACCTTTCAGTGGTGCAGTACGTGCAGACGCGCATCCAATCGATTAGTGAACTATTCAGGCAGTTGTTGCTAAATTAGCTAGTAAGTATTAATGTTAATTAAGTCAATTGGCATTAGAAACTCTAAGCAGTAACGTAGAAAAAAGCTAAAGAATTAAGCAAATAAACCGTGTGAATTCACCAAGTACAAGAAAAAGTTATTTTTAGGTTAGTTTACGTCTTGTTGTGTCGCAGCAAGTATTGAATATTATTCGTGTAAGCAATTGTTATTGCTTCATTCATTAGACATTACAATGCAAAATTAATCAAGTGTTATTAACTAAACTGGTGTATAACATCTATCACTAATAAATTAGCTTAATTAGCTTGAATATAGTATACCCTTATATTTAACATGAAAACGCAAACTTCTATCTACTGGACAAAATTAAAATTTTTAGTGTTTATTGAAAAAAAGTAAGAAATATGTTTTTACTATTTTGATAAGTTTTTTAAATAAATGTTCTAAATGAATAGATATTATATTTCTTTAAAAAATTAGATACATTAACAAAATATAATTGAAATTCTCACACTGTTATTATTTGTGTATTTCTGTTTTGTAAATAATAAGTTACTTTTTAGTTTAATATTTAGTATAGTTAGTAATAAATCTTATCGATGCAAAGGAATAGTATTATAATCATGATTGAAAAGACACTTGCGTTGAGAGCACCATGCTAATATTAACTTTGATGTTTCTTTTTTACTTGCATCTATTTCTTTACCTCTATTATTCTAATGTGTTCTTTTTTATTCTTCTCAGGATTGCTTGGGCTTTCAGTACTAAAAAATTTAATATTCATTTATTAATCTCTATCAATTCAAATGTTTTGTAAATATTATTGTTAATTAAATCTTTAAATTGGTATCACTGTTTCGAAGGTCCTACTAGTTTTTGAAAATCTGTGATTTGACTAATTGTAATAAAGTAAGGTAGTTCACAGAGTATTTAACTTGTTAAAAAATTTCTTAAAACTTCAATGACCTGTCGTGTTATGTACATACCTACTATTTATACGAGTACTCCAGATCTATATTTTTTATTTCTTGTAGTTTGGGAACAATACTTGTAGAGAGAGAACAGATTGAATGTTTAATATTGTTTTCACCCTAATCATCCATAAAGTCCACTTTATTGACCTCTGCAGGGAGTAAAAACATATTTTATTCTCTAAACTCATTTTATTCCCCGGAGAGTTGTTTTATTCCCCGGAGAGTTGTTTTATTCCCCAGAGAGATGTTTTATTCCCCGTAGAGACATTTTGCTCTCCGTAGGCAAATTTTATACTGCGAAGACACATTTTAGCTTCCGCAGATACATTTTAACTTTTGTAGACATATTTTAGCTTTCACAGACATATTTTAGCTTTCACAGACATATTTTAGCTTTCGTAGACATATTTTAGCTTCAATTTGACTTATCAATTTGACTTGTTGTCAAATAAAGTAGATATACAAATGATTAGGGTGAAAAATTTTATATGCACCTCGGGAGTAATAGGTGATTATTTCCTTGGGTGAATTACTGCCGTCGCTAAAGCTCGGGCAGCAAACTGCACCCGTGGGAATAATCGCCTATTTTACTCCTTTGGTGCATAAATAACTATTAGTATATACTAGAAATTTTTGTTAATAAAACTAGATTTTGAAATCTCTCAAAAATCTAAAATTTAGTACTGGAAAGGGTCTATATCACATTAAAAGCAAAAGTTAAACTTTCCAAATATAATTTCTTTAAGATAACAATTTCATAAGATTCCTCCTTTTTCCACCAAAAAATATAAAATATAAAACTTGTGTTATAAACTTTGAATTCAAAAAGTGTTGTAATATATTTAGTATTTTTTTTTTAATTTAGAATTTGTATAACTTGGTCTTTTAAAATATTCAATCAAACAAAAATGTAAACAAATTTAATATTCTTATTGAGTTTCTATGCACATAAATGAAGTCATAATTCAGTAGTCGTAAATTAAGATTAGAAATTTTTAATTGTCTTGGATACCTGAATTCAACTGACTTAGAGGCAAAATTAATAAAGTTCTAAGCGCACAACCGCAAATACGCATTGATCGCATCCCCCCGTAAATTTTCAAAAAGTACTCGACCCAACTGATGGATACCACTTACGGTTTCGCACTACAAATTATGATAAAGATATAGCAGTGTCGATACCAAAGATGCAATGTATACGCTTAGCATGTAATTTATTGCTCAACTTAACCATTTTTAACTTGTACTTATAAAAAAATAATTTTTCCTATTTATAGTCACTTGTAAGACGCTGTACAGTTACGAGGGCATTCAAAGAGAAGTGCGTAGGCTAGTTTTGTTTTGTTTTTCTGAAACTTGAAACCGAAAATAGAATAAAGAAATATATTATTAGATACTCATAAAAATCGTAAGCAGTTAATTAAATTAAATATTGTCGACAATTTACTTATTTAAGACTTATATTCAAATTAACACTTTTAAAATAAAATTCTTGTAATTACAACTAGAACGCACTTCGTTCTTGTTACAAAGTAGAACTGTTACTGTGAACTGTTACTGTGAATGAACAAATTTTAATCATTTTCTAGAGTCAATTTATAAATTTAAAAATAGTAACAGTTCACTTCCAGAAGAGGGAGCGATTCACTTATAAAATCCTTGTCAGCCAGCGCGGTGTCCTTTGCATCCCGCTGGCGCCATGGGTCCCTCGGCTCACGTGGATCGCAGACATTAATTCCGTGTCTTTCCACGTGACGCTGCTAAGTTAAAGGATCTAATACTGCGAATAATTCTAAAACACAACAGTGACTTCATTCATTCATTCATTCATTCGTATTAGCGTTTCAATTACAACATTAATCAATTGATTAATTGCGTAATCAGCCACAAAGAGATATACAGTAAAATTTACAAGGTATAATTGTAATTTTGTCAAAAATTGTTAGACAAATTCGGAGGTTCCTTAGAAAAATTGCCGTAGTACATACTAAAATTTATCTGATTAACAGTCTAAGACAAAATTACAATGGTACCTTATAAAATTTGCCAGAGGAATTAGTCTGAAGTAAACTTCAATATATAAGACCCATTAACAAGTTTACAGTTTATATTTGAGTACATTGTTGATTCTCATGGAAAATTTGAGCAAACGCAATATTGTAATAACATAATAATATTATCTTAAGGTATTGAACTGCACCCAAATACCCAACAATTGTAGCTTAAAAGAAAAAAACTACGTGTAAATGAATATTCTTTACAAAATAGATTTTAAACGATTAAAGTGTTACTTTTAAAGAAGTTAAGGTTTTTAATTATAGACGTACCATTTATCATTGGGTCTTTTACCTTGTTTACAACAATGCTTTATTTCACGTCCACCCATGCCCTTTACGTAATGCGTTTTGAAATCTCAGAACTGCTGGAAGAACAAAGAAAGTCGAAGAAAATGTATGGGAGTAAAAGAGGAGTCGAGGGAGATGTGAGAAAGGTCTTAGAGACAATAAGAAGGCTAAAGAAAGGACAAAGGATCAAGTAGCCGTGGGTTTTACTTATAATGTATTAAGTCCTTTTAATTCAATTCAAACAGATGCAAATCTTATATCTTAGTTTAAGCCTTATATCTACAGTGTAGAGCTCTTTTTATGTAGTAAACAACACTTAATACACTTAACCTTGACTTTTAAAATCATCCCTCAATACATTGCAGTAATCGTTTTTTAAAATTGAAAATCATTATTTTCATGTAAAAAAACGAGTTCCCATAATTAATCTTATTCAATGTAAATTATTTATTTTTCCTTTAATAATATTAATAATTTAAATTTAACTTTAACATTATTTTGATCCCAAGAACATGTATGCCCTCTAGAAAGTGCCATCTTTCACTGACCCCTGTAATCACCATCATCAAACCGTTCATGTATGACAGTTCATATACTGATTAGCTCGTTATATCTGAACTGTCAACTTCTCCCTGGTTTGAGTAACACTCAAAACAAAAGTAAATACACCCAACCAACTTTAACCAAACCATTAAATATAAAAGTACCCTTAAATAAACAGCTTAAGCTGTGAGACTACCCCGTTGTTCCTAAAATATTCAAATATTGAATGTGAAATATAGGATAGTTCTAAAATAATCCTACCGTTCCCACAGGTGTAGACATTTCGAAGCGGAACATGGATGATTCAAGGGAAGACCGAGATCGGCTATTTCACGTAGGCCCTAGAAGAAATATACGAACAGCAACATACTCAACGGAAGAAGATGAAGATCTTTCACCTTTAGCCAGACCTTACGCGCAATTGGAACGTCCCCGACCCACATTGAAGAGCCACAACTTTTATGATAATCATAGTTCCAATCCTGGCACAAGTCGCAGATTTCGCGGCGAACATCCATATCTAATGAGAAGTCCTATAAATGACGATGATCCCGGTGCACCTCCAAACAATATTCCCCCCCTCCTGCCCAGCGAAGATGAAGTCAGTAGTGGACCACGTCCATTATTTTCTGATGAAATGATACAAAAGCTAAGAGAAAGTCTTAGACAAACCGCTGCCAGATACGAAGATTTGAGCTCGACTGACTGGGAATACGAATGCGATGAAAACACTTACTCTCCCCCGGCAGACGGTGAAAGGATGACCTATGAGGAGTATCTGGAAGAGGAAGAAAAGACTAAGCAAACGATAGACGAGATTATCATGGTTGCGCAAGCTTTACGCAAAAAAATCCAAAGAGAAGAAGAAATGAGACGCGCATCTTACGCATCACCGTATGCCGAGAGTCCCAATTCAAGGCCACCCCTGCTTCGTGCTGCTGCACCATCATTGAGACAACCCCAATCCCAAATTCCAAGCTTATTAGACTTGCATGTGGAACCACCGGAGGAACTATTCACGCCGTCAAACCGATTTGAACCTGAATACGAAGTCATTGATATTTGTTGGAATTGCGATAGGCGCGGTCATAGATACATTAATTGCAGATATCCAAAAATGCGAAAATTTTGCTATCGCTGCGGTAAACGTGGATACGATCTCGTTTCGTGTCCAGTTTGTCAGATTTAATTTAGCCTGTTTCATGATAAATTGATCAATAGAGATTTGAAAATTTATCGTTAATTTGAAATAAAATACCTACATCACAGTAACCAAAGAAATTCAATTGAATTGAAAATTTCTCGGTATTCCATTTTAACTTCCATTGCAACTGCGTTTTCATTATTTAAAATATTATTATAATAGTTTAATCAGATCATTCATTATACAAGTGAATAGCTTGTAGTTTTAATTTAACTAAACAAATTTCAGCGTTAATTGTATGTTTTGATGTATTATCTAATTAATTCTGTAAAATGCTTTTGTCGAATTATTTTACTTGCAAAGCAAGTAGTAAATAAAGTACGTAGCTGGTCTGATCTTCACTATCTTTAAAAGCGAAAAATGATAGTTGCTTATAAAAGAACAAAGCATTACATTTAGAGATCAATAAAATGAATAAATAATTTTATGTTCTTAAAATTAAAAATTGATCGAAGCCGATTTTATCAGTAAAAATGTATTTATGTAATATACACAAATAAGTGGTAATAAAACATTTTGCATTGAAATTAATCAATGTCTTGACTGCTTTCTTCTCTGACTGAAACATATTATTATAAAAATATCGCTTGCATGTGTTTAATAAAAATTTTAGCTGTAAATTAATTCTCTACGCTTCATCATTACGGGAAATTTCATACACCGAGAAAAAAATTTAGTTGGATCAACGATCGCGCTGTTAAATACTTCCAACAGAAAAATATTGTTATTTTA
>JAWWEN010017680.1:0-20342 GCA_035582955.1 Sycophila texana | reverse complement strand
CAAAAGATAAAAATGCTTAGAATTAGCCCCTCTATCCGTGGTATCATTTTCCGGAAACAATTTTGGAACACCCTGTATGTATGCAGTGCTCTGAGGAGATGAAAGAGAATGTTTTGTCTCTCTCCCACTCGTTGACTCGGACATCGGGAGACAGTCGCATAGCCTCGCAGTAGGGTCCAGTGCGAGCATAATATGCGCTCCATTTAGTGTTCGGTCCTCCATCAACGTTTAGCCTAGTCCATGGTAATAATTAATATAATTTGTTTATTTTCTGTGTGCTAGCTGCGATTGACCTTGTACGTGACTAGTCACTATTTTGTTTCTCTCTCTTCCGCTAGTGTTAGACAAAGAGCAGAAGCATCAGTTGACGCTTGGCAGACGGTAGTGCTCCGGATGCGTCATGTCCGGCGCTCCGGTCTTTGCTCCAAAAGACTTCTTTCAAGACGTCTACTCTACCGGTTGTCGACGAGTCGTGTTTTCCTCAGCCCTTCAACCTGTAGAAGATGTTCGGGGTACTGGATGCTGCCGCTTACTACGAGTTTCATATACCCGGGATATGAGCCTACGATGAGGAGACGCAGCCATCGCTGTGGTCGTCTAGGTGAGCTATTGTGGCTGTCTATTTGACACTTTGGAGTTTAAATGAAAGATTTGAGGAGTGTTTTAATGGTTTTTCTGTATTTAAAGGCTAATCTCGGTGATGAATCTTACTGTCTAACCTGGCTAAGGCGGTTGGCAAGTCCATCCTGCCTGCGACATGAAGAGAGTTATTCTTTTCGTTAATGGCACTGATGTCAACGGCAAGGTAAAATATTCTATTTGAATGTTTTATTTTTTATTTGTATTTTTCAGTAGTTTTTAATTTCTTTATTAACTTTAAGAATCAGTTTTTTTTATATTCAAATTCTTCATTTATATTTATTTCATCTAATGCTGTCGGAAATCTAATCTTGTACATTGATTTATAAAACAGAAAATCACCTAATTTTTTAGATGTTAATGCAAGTAGTAGTCTTAATAATCAATTAAATTTTTGTATTTGAGTATACCTTGTCTTGATTTACATCCACTATTGATCTTAGTCTTAGAATAACAAAATAAACTGAAACATTATTTACTTTCTTACATCATTTTTAGGTTTTTATGGTGACTTATTCGTTGGACGAATTATTAAAAGAAGCTAGCATGAAATTTAATATAAGAGCTCAACGACTGTTCACTCCACAAGGTGGTGAAATAGACGACATCAGTTTAATTAGGTTGGTAGTACCTTTAAATATTAGATAGAGTGATGAAACGTTTCTTTTTCTTGTAAAAAATGTAAATAAAGTTGATTATACGAATGCAATAATTGTCAGTAAATTTGCTATTAAAATTTATACTTTTCACATTTATTTGGTTGTAAAACATTAATTTTTTTTATTAAACAAACTACTATTTCAATGATTATACTTAAAAACACTGATAGTTTAAAAATTTTTTTTAAATCCTAATTTATACAAATTAAAATGGAAATATTAAATTTAAAAATCACTTTTTATTACTACGCAAGTGAGTCAATCTAAATTTTCTTTCCTGATAATTTGTCTGAAGCAGTCTTTAAATTTAAATGACTAAGGCAAATTTTGTTTCATATTTTTATTAATTTCTAGAGATGATGATGTGATGTATGTGTCAAGTGGTGAGGACTTTGCTTGGAGTAGCAGGGATCCTCACAGTCATGGCAAAAATTCAGATTGGATAACCTTGAATGTCGGAGGAAAATGTTTTTCAACGACAAGAAGCACATTGATTAATAGAGAGCCTATGAGTATGTTAGCAAGGTAAAAATCATTGATAAATTAACTTTTCATAAGACAAAAGACGGGGACTTTCTGCCTATTAATCAAAAGTAAATTTATAAAATATTATTCAAATTATATTAAATCAACTATTGATTTTGAACTTAAAATTAATTAGTTCTAGTATTTAAAAATAAATTTGTAAATGGTATTTTAAAAGTAGCTGATATTTTTTATTCTTTTGTAGAATGTTTACTGAAAATGATCAAAATGAGTGGAGAATTTTGCCAAGTAAAAGAGATCGAAATGGAGCCTATATGATAGACAGGTGCCCTACATATTTTGAACCACTACTGAATTATTTAAGACACGGACAGTTGATAATTGATCCAGTTTTAAATCCAGCAGGTAATTTTAATCATTCATTAAAAAAGAAATAATTTATTATTAAAAATATTTCGATAAGTAATGTTAACGATACAATCTAGGAGTTTTAGAAGAAGCACGATTTTATGGCATCGACGGTGCTGTCAGTATTTTGGAGGAAATGACTAAAGAAGAGGAAAAGAAAGAAAATGACACGGTTCCACTTACGAGGAAAGACGTTTTGAGAGCTATCATGTCGACACCCACTAGTGCGGAACTACGCTTTCAAGGAGTGAATTTAGTCGGAGCTGATCTTTCGCGATTGGATCTAAGGAATATCAACTTTAAGGTAAACTTTTCTTATTTAAATTACCTTGAATATTTCTATTCAATTTTTCCATTTAACAACTTCCAAAATCAGCCAAAAACTATGAACATTTAAAAAATAACTTTATTGTTTAAAGTGATATATTTTTTTAAATTCATACATTCTATTTAACAATTCTATCTGCATTTATACGCATAAGTAGCAAAGTAACAAATGAAAAATTGATTCACGTTATTTCGTCAATTCAAAGAAAGTGCAAGTATTTTCTCTCAAGCAATCGGATCGATCGAAATTAATCCTCGCATCGGATCATCCAATCGTTTTACGATAAAGAGCTCCAAAGTCTACGGGTCTGAAGGGGGTAAAACCACGGTCTGGGGCGAACTATTTTACGTCAGGAAATTTGATGTCGTCCGATCGGAAATAGAGTCGGCTGCGCGCTTCGTCACCAACGTCCAGCCCGATTAACTCATCTTTTATCGCACTTCCCCTGCCGTATGCGTGACCCAAACTTAATGATGTTTCGTCCTTTTTCCCCTTTCTTCTTTTATTTATTTGCTGATTGTAAGTTTTATTTTACAAAGTATCGATTTTTACAATTATATAAAAACTAATTTATGAAAATAGAAAAGCTGATTGAATTTGTTAGAAAAAAACTTTTTTTTGGAGAATTTGTATATTGCCAGCTGCTAAAATTGCTTCAATGCGAGTAATCATCTGATTATATATCCTATCAAGGATTGCAAAATCTGATTAAATTTTAATGCTGTACCAAAAAATCGAAATTGGTTAAAATATAATTTATAACTTCATTTAATAAATTGATGGAATCTTATATGGTGTTCAGAAATCTGAAAATTCACTGAAATACAATACAATTTTTACTTTTGTAACTAAAAACGTTCAATAATTGCAAATTAAACAGTGTGATAAATGTAATATGGTTGTAAATCAATGCGACACAATATAAGTAACACTCGAGATCTACAGAATTCATTCGACGGAAATTCGGAGAGAAGCATTGCTAAAAATTCATCATGTAACTTTCTTGCAGTATGCGAACCTACGAGGTTGTAACCTATCGGGGGCTAATTTGACGGGCTGCTGTCTGGAACGAGCGGATCTGTCAGGCGCAAATCTCGAGGGGGCGCAGCTTGTCTGCGTGAAGATGGTATGTGCGAACTTGGAAGCGGCGAATCTGCACTCATGCAACTTCGAGGACCCTGGCGGACAGCTGCCGGCCAATATGGAGGGTGTCAATCTCAAAGGAGCCAATCTCGAGGGTAGCAACATGGCTTCGGCGAACCTGCGCGTGGCAACTCTGAAAAATGCTATTCTCAAGAACTGTGATCTTAGATCGGCCGTGCTGGCCGGTGCTGATCTCGAGGTAAGTAACATGATTCGAAGTTACTTCAGCATTCGGACTGTAAGTTATACATTATCAAATTTGATTATTTTTATTTACACATTATGTAATATATTCGTATTAGTAATGAAATCATCTTGTATAAATTTCAGTGCTGCAACTTGTCAGGTTCAGATTTACACGAGGCAAATTTGCGAGGCGCAAACTTGAAGGACGCTGCTTTCGAGCTCATGCTTACACCGTTGCATATGTCTCAGACGATACGGTGATGGAGTAAACAAATAATAAGCTTGTGCCCACTGGGTTTGCCTTCATTTGATCCATTCTTTAATTATAACGTTGATTGAGAGGGAAGGCTGAAAAAAATTCATAACGTAGATTTAACCGATCGAATTTGTTGACGTGATTGTTTTTATTTGTTTCGTTTGAAGCATCAATGCACTTGATTTGATCCATGAGAAATTGATAAACAACGTCCTTAATTTTGTTCATTACTGATAATTCAACGTAACGTAATTTTAATTTACTGTGAATGATGTATTCATTTATTAGCTGTTAATTTCCATTCTGATAGCTAATTGAATAGGAATGAACGATGACTTAAAGTAAGTGCAACACGTGTTTTGTAAATATTGAATTTACGAACTGATGTAATTTACACGGTTTATTGATATCTACGTCCTCAATTGCCTTAAAATAGATAGGTCCTAGCAAATGCCTTTGGTTGTGATAATTACATTAATATTTTGCCCTTCTAATTTTTACCGATGATCAATCAGTAAATGCATTATTGAATAATAAGGCTTGTTTATGTTTTTGCTATTTATTTTTTTAATATATCAATTGATAAGTCGAATTAATAAATGAGATAAATGCAGGATTATTAAAGTAATATTCTTATTTGTTGTTTATAATGAATACAATTAAAGTTACTTATTTAACTTGTTCAGTTATTAAAGTTGCAGGTTCTAAAATTAAATTTTATACGTCAATTGTAGGGATTTAATAATCGCTCTAGCTTAATCAATCAATTAAAGTTTAATGAAGTTAGTTGAGTAAAAAGGATAATACGAAATGAAAGCCTTAATAGAAACTTAATCAATCTAAGTTTGAAAATATTAAAAATTGCGCTAACCAACTAATTAAACAACACCTATGAATATTGCACTTTTTGGATGTATACATCCTAATTTGGTAAATAATAGTTGCCTATTTTGAAAAGAAATACAGCAATAAAAGGAGTATTACTGCACTAATTTATTGTTTTATAAAAAGGGTAATATAAAGATAGAGTTATATTTTGGTATGTAATTATAGGTTTTTTAGAATATTTATATATTAGCTATGCTATATTGTTTAAAACAATAATTTGTGATAAATTCAAAAATATTTTTACCAATAATATTTATATTTATCTGATGAATACTTTGTAAAAGTATTTTAATCAATTCATCATAGTGAAACTAAACATGATGTTAAATTCATGATGGAAAAAATTTAGTTACAATAATTATGAATAAACATATTGTATTCGCGACCAACCAATGCAATCGATTTTAGCGTTTAAAACTGTAAATTACTTCGGTAATTTTAGGGGGCCGTTTATTCTCTCTGCAACTCCCATGAACTGCAAATAGCTTAAGGAAGTATTAAAGTCCAAATTGCGTCTAGCGCCTGTTTGTTGCAAGAACTCAATGAATAACAAAAGTGTGACTTTTATGTATGTAACAATAAAGTAACACACTAGAAGTGTCAATCAATGTTTTATTGACTTTAATACCCTTTATTAAACGAGGGTATTGAAGTTGTTACTTCAGCATCGTTAACTACCTGTTTTTAAAGCTATCCAATATTCCTTATTTACATACCCCTATCTACTTATTGTATAATTTAAATGTTTTATATTTTGTGTTTGACCTCGTAATATAAGGTGCAATAATTTATTGTTTTTTTTTCTAACAGTTTCTTTACTATAGTGATATCGAATTTGTAATAATAGACTAAACTAAAAATTAATTAGTTGCTATTAAATCCATGTTCAATCAATTAAAGCTTATATTTCCTTAAGTGTTAATAAAAGTCCCTTCTCTCATTGCACCCCTCGCTTTCTTATTTCCTTAAACTTGCCTAGTCTTTCAAGCAAAGTTACAACTCCCTGTTTATTTTCGCAGCATATATCCCTATAATAAAGCTTCAGATTCTGCGATCTCATCTTAGCCATTTCCATTAACTTCGTCGTCGCATAGGGCGCGTGTACACGCCCGCAAAGCTCAGGAGTTGCGTCGCGGGAAAGCGAAACTTTAAAGCGCGGAGGGAGCGACTCGAAATGTGAAACACACGCCGAATCTAGTTTGCCACGGTTGCAGCCTCGCCGAGAAGTTTGTCCCTCGGTCCTCATCTCGTTTTCGTCGCGTCCAAGTTTCCTATCAGATTCGTCGCGACCCCGGCCGCGCGCGCGGCAGCCTCCCCACGAGCGCCATGTGCGAACGAACAAAATCGATGGTAAACGGGTTTTCCTACACCCGCCGGCCCGGGCCGCCCCGTTTTCTTTTTTCCCCGGGCTAAGCTCGCTTCTACGCGCTTTTTGCACACACCGCGAGACCTTATACGCTAATTCGCGGGCTGTGCCTCATTCTCTCCGAGTTAATTGGCGCAACGAGGATTTGTTGTTCCAATCGCGCGATAACAGGAATATATTATACTATAACTGGCTTGATACTGATGTATATGTATAAAGGATCTAAATTAAGGTACTCTGCTTATTTGGGATGGTGCTAAACATTTTCTCGTACGGAAAAAATGTTTTTTCTTTGTTTTTTTTTAAGATATTTTGCGTACTTTACTTACCCTGGTGGGAATAATTATTGTGTAAAAATGTTTTAAAACGATGTAAATCTGTATAATTTTGTTTATTTATGTTCTACTAGAATTCACACGCGCGCTTCGCGCGCTGATTATTTTAGTTCGGAGACGACAAAAACAAAAAACCGCTTAATTGCTACTACTTTCACACTCTTCAATTTCGATAATGCGATAATTCGACTTCATTCAATTCGATCATAATCGCAATGCATTTTAATATAAGAGATTATAATATTTCTGTTTAATCGAGGGAAGAAATGCATATACGATATTTAATAGCGTATCTTTATTTAAAACAATAAAATAATTGAAAAGCTTTTTAATTTCGAACGATTGGACAAATTTTAAGTTTTCTCCATTTAGTAATACAATAATAAAGCAAGAAGACTCGGTCTTCGAAGAATAAAACTATAAATCTAAGTCTCTTACTCGAAATACGAATAAATTCGCTAAATTAGCGAATGCCACCGTCAGTTGCGCAGGAGCAAAGCTTCAAAACGCTATTGTGCGAATGCGAATAAAAGCGGGAGAAAAGCCGTATTTTGCATACTTCATTCATCGCAGCGCGCCGTGCAAATATTAGCCTCGTTACGCGCGAAACTTCGAATTGCAATTTGCGCTCTCGCTGCCTTCGCAGCGCGGACTGTTGACAATGGGACGGCCGGGCGAGTCTCTCTGGTCGACGAAACGTTACTTATATTAATATAATTCTCAGCGGTTACGTCCCGCAGCACTTGTCGTCGAAGCACAGCTGCGTAGCCGCAGTCGTAAATGCGCCACTCTGTTTGTACGTGCAATACTTCGGTCCGGGACCCTCCTATCTCTTGGGCTGGTGCATGCACTTCGTCCGTCTCCGAGAGAATTGCGCGTTTCGTAGCGCCAAATTGGAAGACTGGGCCTCCCCAGTGCATGCTAAGTATTTTGCGTGAATTATGCGCGAATTATGCACGGGGCTCGGAGACGTATACTACGAAGCCTAAGAAGCGGCACTTTGCCGCGACCTTCCGCGCTAATAAGCCGCTTATATCCCATCCCATCACGATGTGCCGCTGGAAAATATTCGAGCAAAGGCTCTGCCCCGAGGAGCAGAATTTTTTTCTTGCTTCCTTCGCTTTCTGGATGTTTTCAATTATCTCCTGTTGCTGGTGTAATCGAAATTTGATTTTTTTTTGGAACGTAAATTGGAAATGGCGTGTTTTAGTTGTCGTAATTGGAAAAACTGTAAGGTTTTTCTTAATTCTTTATAAAAAGATTAGACTGAGAGAATTTTTTTGTAAAAATTATGGTGAAGTTCGATAATTAGGCACAAAAAAATGTAATGGAAAGATGAAGCCCCCTGCAAAAATTACGAAGCTTTTTTTTTGAAAAATTTACAAATCTTCGCTAACAATTACGTTTTTTCACGCAATTTTAAGGGAGCTTAACCTTAATTTTTTCTCGCAGCAAATTCTCGTAGTGTACTTATTAGAGTAAACCGTTTTAACCCCCTCGAAATAGCAACAATTTAAGTAATAAATTACAATTAGATTGGTAATTATTTTAAATTTTTCCTTATTTTATAGCCATTGCATTAAATTTGACTTCCTCCCCGAATTGCAGCACTGAAATGCAACCATCGCCATTAAACACGTTAGCTATGATCCGAAGATTACTGGAGCAGTATTAGCGCAGACGTTACTCTCGCCCCCTCCTCTATAGTTACTCCCCTTTTCCGTTAGTGAAATGATTATTATGCAACAGTATAATTTGAAAGTAAATGTTTGTCAGAATTACACAAGGGACTAGACGTGTTTACCAAATAATAGAGTTTCCTAATTCATGCATACAACTTACATATATTGAACGTTGTTTATAAATATTCTCAGATGCAAGGTGAACTTCCGAAATCGATAGATAGGATGGATTTTTTTGATAGATAGTAATATATCTTTTGCAAAAATCATCACTAATACGAACTGAACATACAAATGAACGTAATTTCAAGCAAATATAACTAATACCATCATGGGTAATTTTAAATTAACATTTAAATTAAAAATTGTATTCTGAAAAAAGATCCATGTAATTTTCAAAATTTACAGAACACACTTTCACTAAATTTACTGCAAATAATCAAAAAAATATTTTTTGTATTGCCCAACTGTTATGTAAAAAATTATTAAAGTAATCTATCATAATTTTTAGTTATAAAACTATTTTCTTCTTGTATCCGTCTAATATTAAAAAAAAAAGAATTGATTAAATTATCGAGGAAATATTCAGTCCGATCCTGCTAGATTATAGTCAATATTGTGAACTAAAGTTCCGGAGCTTTTTGCATTCTTGTCTTGTACAGGGCTTGGTGAACAATCTGTTTGCTTCATAAGCAGAGTGTACCGAAAGGGCAAACATGGCGCAGTTCGATAAGCTACGTGAAGCCGGGGGCGAGTTGTTTGAGCTGGTGGCGAGAAGGCTTCGTGGCACGAGGCTACTGTTGCTCTTGTTCCTGTCTGTTACGGAAAGTGATTCGAAGATTCCCTGAAATTGTTCATGCGAATATTAATCGTAGACCATATACCAAGTCATTCTACCATAATTGATAAACATAATATTTCTAATATTTTTTTATTGAAGATAACGAGTATATTTTTTACTCTCTGATAAAAAATATATTAAATTTCTCTTTACGACTTTATTCAGTATTATTATTAATAAAAATGAAATTGACCATAATTAATTAAAATTAACGTATTTTACCGTAGGATGGATAATATAAAATAGAAGATGAACAGATTATTAGTTTACGGCGGTGAAGTAATAATGAATAAATGATAAATCCACCAAAGTAAACCGTAAGTTATTTAGATGTAACAAAATATTTGTTAATAATTTTTTTGCGAGCTTAATTTTTTTTTATATACTTTTTTAATAAATGAAAAAAAGAATATGCACGAAGTAAAGAGGTAGCGATATTGCTCACTTAGGATGTTCTCCAGCAGGTACTATAGCAATTTTAGTGAATGCTGCAAAAATTGTATTTAAAAATTACCGCTTATGGTGGAATGTATTCTTTAGTGTGCAGATGTTATTAGAAAATTAATAAAAAAATAATGATATAAAAGATAATGTGTCAATATGAAATTTAAATAAAGTACAATTGCAAGATACCAATATATAGGTATACAAATAACATGGCATTTTTATTCAAACAGCTCATATTTTGAAAACAAGCTGGCCTGCGCATATTTTCTTAAGTGCACCTTGTTACGTTATGTGATAAAATAGTTTACTTTAGTTTTTTAAAAGAATTTATAGGTAATTGAATTCACAGTTAAAGAAAATGTTCCTTAAAACAACAGTTTGTCCTATGCTTTCCATGTTAAATGACTCAACTTTCGAGTTTCACTGTGAGTTTTTAAATATGGTTGACCACGTTGAAATTTTGCACACTTATAAAGAATACTTTAATGAACATTTTCTGTGAATTTCAAAGAAATATCTAGTAGATCGCTTTACTGGAGAACATCCTTAAACTCGTTGGTCGTATTCATGGTACAAAACCTTCAGTTCAGGGTACAAAAGCTTCGTGGATAATTATTAAGGAATTGGAGGGAGCAACAGTGCACACGATATACGTTAAGCGCTTCGGCGTTGGTGTAGGTATAATTAGATCCACCGAGTCATTGGAGTACCTTCAGCGAAGCAAAGCTCGAGTAATAGTAGTCCTGCATCATAAATGCGCGTTCGCAACTGGCGCAAATGGCTTGGCCCCGGCTTATGGAGCTACACCGTGTTTGATACTACACCTTGTTTCATACCCCGGTCAAGTTATCCTAATGGTCCAAACTTAGCTATTGAAAATCAAGATCTTATCTAGCAACATTTCGAGTGTACAAATTGATCAATATGGCAAACTCATTGTCTAAAGAGGAATTTGCAAATCCAATCAAGCTCACTAATTATTAGTGAATTTCGTCGGATTTGAACTAGGGGTAAATGAAAATTTTATACTGATTCACTTTCGGAGAGTACGTGCTGCTTATATAATATTTAATCAATTTATCAATTTTAATATTTTCTATAAAGTTACATTTTATTTTTTTTCTTTATAAGAGAGTTTTGTATTTTTTCTCCATACGTATAGATTCTTTTGTTTAATATTACGGGATTCAAAGCGCATTTTTTGAGAAAACAATTTTATTCTTTTAAGTTAAAACCACTCTATATGTATTTTCCGGAAAAACAAAGTAGTTTTTTAAAAATATATGTAAACGCATTCGTTTCCCATACTATGAAAGTTTTATTTTATAAAAATAGAAAATAATAAATTCATTGATTTGCAAGTCGCGTGTGAAAAATATTCTTCCCTTTTCAAAAGTACGAAATTCCCGTGCAAATCACAACTCTGCGCGAAAGACATTGTTTAGCCCACTTTCAGGGCGTCGGAGGGTACATACATGCAGGGCTCGTAAGTGAAATCGATACCGTCGATACCTTCCAAAACAATGAAGTGCGATCTCCTCCACTTCGCGCACACCTCGGTCCCGACTTTATAACCATGCTCGCCGGTGTTCCCTCATCGCAACTCTTATCCCTCTCGCCCCTCGAGCTGGCTCCCAACCTCCCCTGTCGTTAAAAAGTCGCGTGGCGCGGCTCGAGTTTCTCAGAGGCGCACAGCTTGAAGAGGATGCTTGATTGATTGAGAGGAGCGAGCGCACGACGTGGGCTCGATTTATTCAGCTTTGTTCGGGATTGAATAAAATTTGTTTTCTTCACTGCCGCCTTTACTCCAGCTTTCCTAAAAAGGAAAGTTTCCTCATACTCACGACATTTTTCTTCCGCTCCACCGGTTCTATTTTGCGCGATCTCGGGTGCGAGAGGGAGGAGGGGGAGGGGAAGGGAAATTTGTATTCAACCGCGTACACTGATTTGTCCGGGGATTCAATAGAATTTTCTCGGGCTACCTGTCAGAGAGTTGTGCTTTCGCTATGCTTTTCAGTCGCCGCGGCACCTTTTTTCACTGTGTAGCTTCACGCTACAGGTGCAATTCAAGGAGGTTCTTTGTGAACAAATTGAGGACATTTCTCAATTGGACGTTGATTAATCTATCCTGTGATTCGAAGTTATGGATTCGCCGGGCGTTCAGGGGGGATAGACGAATTTTTCATTTTTAATAGCTCGGCCAGTAATTATGTAAATTTGACAGCTCGAAAGATTTTTTGTAAGAGAGTATTATCGAAGAGGGATCGATCATTTGAATTGGCTGTGTACAATCATTTATGGATACAGACAATAGACTTGATTTAACGAAATCGACGATAGTGAGTTTGGTGAACTTTTAAATCAAACCCCGAAAAAGGGTATTCCAGTATTTGGAGCCAATTTTCGCAATTAGAAGGTCATACATTGTTATCTTTGAATAAAATAAAACACTCAACTACGGTTAATAAATTTGCGACGATTCTGTTCGTACCAACCTCTGTAATATACTGCGTCAATATACAACAATAAAATATTCAACCCGTTTACGAGAGGGATTTCTCAGAGCGTTTGTTTCGTAATTAAATTAGACGTTAGCTTACCCGTGTACTGAGCTTGAGCATTATTGCATTGTATATTGTTGATTCAAAAATAATAATAATAATAATTAATATAATTTTAATCTGAAAAATATGTTTGTCTCATAAAAAACAAACGAACTTAAATAAGGAATTAGAAATTAATATAATAAAGGCCAAAAATTAAAATTGTACTATCCTATTATCCGCAATGAATAAATTTATTTTTGCTTCACAATTAATTTTAAAATAGTTTCGTTAAATTGATTTACTTCCGCGAACGTCGCGATGACAGTCTATTCCGAATTCACTCAAAGCTTTCCCTTTATTTTTAGAGAGCAAGAGCAGATAAAAATCTGGAAATAGAAAAGCGCACATGGAAATCCTCATAAGAAGCCGAAATAATCACAGAAGTAGAGCTCGACTAGTCATCGTTCCATAATCAAAGACGTGCTGGTGAAACGCTGTACGTTTTTTTTTTTGGGGGGGGGGGGGCAACAGTGGATCGACGGGCCGCCTGCAGTGGAGCTCCGCGTCCACAACGACAGAAAGGCGCGGCTCATCGTAGGTATAGCCCTCGGCTACCACATATATACTTGATCGCCGGCGGGTTTTCGCACTCGACGAAGCGCAAAATTTCCGAGCGGCGGGGGTTTCGCGCGATGAGCCGGGGAGCTCCACCTCGAGGGCCGCCGTTCCAAGTGGCCTCTCGTGGCTGACCCCCGGCCTTCCCAACCCCCTGCGTCACCCTCCTCCCGCCTGCCGCATATACTTCGAGGCTCGTTGAGGCGAGACCTTGCGTGTTCTTATCTACGGGCGCACGAGAAAGAAAAACGCCGAGAATGAAAGGCCGCTCATGAAAGATGCAGCGTCCCGCCGAGCGAAGGCCTTCTTTTCCTGCTAATTTACAAGGGAGTGGGCTGAATAAATCGAGGGGTACTTGTATTATTGTTTTGGCGACTGAATTGCTCGGCAGATTAGCGATATTGGACGGGCAGGTGAATTTTCAATTTCTTTTTCAATGATTTTGTTTTATATGTATATATATTATCAAACTGTAGTTTGATAATTCGAGATCTGCGCTTTAGACATTATTGGTCTTTAATTGATTTAGGGAATTATACGAGTTCTTCTTGTTGATTTAATTGGGGTTTTTTTTCTGGATAATTGAATTCATCGGATTATTTGAGTTACGTTTTAAAGACTTATAAGGATTAATGGGTTATTCTAATTTTCTCGCCGATTGACGCTACTTATATATTATAAAAGTTATTTTCAAGTTTTATTGTATTTTCAGTAAAATTTGTAAGAATCTTTTGTTATATAATATGAATTTGTAAGAATAAAATTATTTGTTTTTAATACGACCTTTTTTCATCGCATGTTTTATGAAGACAGTCCAGAGAATAAATTAAAAGATGAGATAAGTTCACATGGAAAAATTGTTAATATAAAAATATTTCAGAATGCTTACAAATTTTACATCTTCCGAAACAAGTACTTTCGAGGTATAACATTTATAAAGCTAAATTCGTTTTAATCTTAACTTGAGAAGTCGATCTATTGTTTCGAGTGATGTGAATTGCGGTGTCTAGAAAAGCGAACTCGAATGTCCGCTTTTTTTTCTCTGTCCTTGGTAAGTTCTTATCTTCTTCCCTCCTCAATTGAACTTGCTCCGGTAACGATTTGTAGTCTACCTTTCATTTAGCTCGAGTGACTGTAGCAACAGTAACCTTTTACTTTTTTATCGAACACACTGCACTCTTATAGCGGTTTAATTCTTATAATCTACAGTTTTGAGTTTCGTAGGATCTTCTCGTTTCTACAAGTTTCAAGCAGAAAAAGCAGAGTTTTGCCTGAAAGCAAATCCATGTACAATCTTTAAAATCGTCGATAAATGTTTTATTGATATATAATACTAATATATATAATCGACATATATCAAGCAAACTTTTCGTTGTAGAATATTCTTCTTCTTATAATTGAATTCTTTTAATGACAATTACTAATTATATAATTCTTATAAATGAATGAATCGTAATTCTTGGCAAGCTTAAAATTAAAAAATTCATAATAAATGAGAAAGAATGAAAGTATAAATTTTGATAGTCGTAAAAGCGTTATTGCAGAAACGCCACGTAGGAGCATAAAATTGAAATAACAGCTATAAATTAAATTTCCCTCGTGTTATTAGATAAATCCATTGCTCGCAGTATGCGCTTACATCTTAGACGGCGCAGACATGCAGCGGTGTAGAAGGAAAATTCAATATCCTCGAGGCGACGGAAATGCAAATTCGCAGGTCGCTGCAGAGGGATGCGCTCAAGTGGTGGTCGGGGCTTCACCTCGGACATGCCCCGACGCCTCGAGAAAATCTCCATCCGACCTTCGAAAATTTCAGTTTGTCATCGTCGAATACTCCGGATTCTCTCCGGAAGTAGCGGCGCGCTCTGCCAAGCACGGGGGAGTTAGGATCGTCGAATAGTCAATTGCGGCATTTGAGGATAGATTTTCTGCGGTGACTCGACGCTTTTTGCGGGGCCACTCGATTCGGATTCCCGGGCGTCTCGAAGCCGAGAGATCTCCCGAGCATAAACCGCGCTGATTTATCGCGGCCATAAAGCACCGGCGCCGTCATTCGCGATCGCTGTAATTGCTGTGGGCGGAATGGTACGCGCGTCGAGCCCTGATTTCTTTTACATACCGGGCCGATAAGGCTAATCAGCGAAAAAGTCGGGCCGAGGGCACAATACGCCCGGGAGTCTGCTGTGCGAACGGAAAGAAACGGATGCGACGAGGGAGGAGCGAGATACACTTGCAAAGTAAGATTAAACGCGCGAGGGAGCGGCGAAGACAAAGAGGAACAAATCGAGAGCCGCGGGAGATGTGAATTTTCCGAGGGGTTTGTGTGTGTGTGTGTGTGTGTGCGCGCGCGCGCGAACTGATGGCGGCGAGAATGCAAAGAGAGCGAGGAGAAAAAGCACCGGCTGAAAGAAACGTTTGTAAGATGAATGCGGACGAGAGCGAAGATAATGACGGGAGAGGCTGAAGACTCGCTCGCGCGGTCGTATACGTGTTTATTCGCCGGGGACATGAAAAGGAAAATTCATGCTGATGAATCCGGGAAAATGAGTCGATAAAGCATGCGCGTAGCGCGTGGCCTTTTCAATTATTATGAAATTTTATCTTAATTAAGAGGATTAATAGTATTTCTTAATTTTTTTATTTAATTAAATATAAGTACTTTTTAACAACAGATTTGTATTAGAATTTGTATTTAGAATTTTACAGCTTTAGTTTTGATCATGATCATTTAATTATTGTATAAAGTGATTATAAGGGTTAAGTAGTGGCGTCACTGGTTGGGAATTTAGACTCTTTATCGCTGTAAGTTTCGGAAATTGTTGTTGTATTCGCCGGTGGTATGTTAAACGTATAGATCGGAAATTAATAATTTTGAAACTCGCAGTGGAGGTACAAAACGCCGGTATAGTAGGTTTACCACGTACGCTTTTCTTACGTGACGAGCTTTCAAATTTCCATCTTGATTAAACGTTTCACAATTTATTAGTGACAAATGATCAAGATCAGTTCTTTATTGCAACTTTTATATTACTCATTTTGTAGTTTTGACACGTTCGAGCTCTGAATTAGTGGTTAAGGTACTTCAGTATTTCTTCTTTAATTTTTAACGAGAATTGAAAATCAGAATCTAACTTCATTTTAGTTTCGTAGTGGACGTTCAATTTGGAAATTGTCAATGAAAATGTCAAAAAATTAAAGCTTTAAATTTCTTAAAAATTTATGAATAAATTTATACCTAACTAAATGCGGGACACGTTAAAATAAAAACAAAAGAAATAGCGCGTTAAAAAGACAAATTCTATAGGAAAGGGAAACCGCGCGGCGCCGTGAGTCGTTTCTAAGAATTAGCCTTGGAGCCGGCCAGCCGGCCTGGAGCAAGCGGCCGCTGATTGGGTCCTCGGCCGCGCGCCATTGCCGCTACGAGGGATGCAATTGGATATCGCCGAGCGAATTACCCTCTTTATCTCGGCGAAGTCGCGAGATTCTAAAGTAAGTAAAATAATTTTTATCTTTTATAAGGTCGCTAAAAATAACGAAGATCGCTGTGCATTATACAATTTGCTCGCCGCGAATTACATGATATTTTGTATTCACTATTATTTTCAAATTGTCTAAATTCATTGTGGATATTTTCGCGATTTGTATTATCAAAAGCTTTCATTGTGAAAAAGACAGTGGAAAAATTGAGATAATTAAAACTATCCTTGCTTGTGCTATAAACGAAAAGAGAAACAAATACATAAAACACGGAAAAATTCTAGGAAAGAGTTTGTCGGAATTCGGCGGCCGGACCGGCGGGGTGGCGCGGCCGCAGGCTTACAGTCAGTGCAAATTAGTGGAGTTCGCGGTCCGCTCGCTCTTTGGCGAGTTTCCCTTTGTGAAGCTGCAGAATATCAGAGATCGCGGAGCAGCCATCCCTCGCAGTGTCATCCCGGTCAGGTGCATCGTAAGTACACAGTGTGCCGGGAGTCACGGAAGCTGGAGGTTGTTGAATATATAAGTGACCCTCCGAATATCGGCGCGGTCGGTAGTTTTTCGAGGTCAGTGGAGTCATTTTTCTTTCGCGCGTCGTTGTGTAACAACATGAATGGTGGCGCACCGGAGTTAAATCTAACCCACGGCCATTAAAAAAGAAGAAGAAGAAGAAGCCCGTCGTTTTTAAAAGTCAAAATGAATCCTGCGATTTACTTGGCTCGTCGCGAATCGCTTAAATTGCATATTTGTTAAATATGCAATCGAGATTAGATTAGCGGGTGTTTATATGCGTGAGGGGAGGGGTGGCGCGGCCGGCCGCTGATTGGGTCCGCAGTCCGCGCTCGCGGCCAGTACCTATCGATTGGAAGGTGCGTGCTGTTCCACGTTTTTTTGAGTTTTCTCGTGAAGTTGCAAAAAAATTGCAAGTCGTCGTGGCGCGTCCAGGTTTTTCGGATCGTCGTGCAGCTTTGTCCCACTGTGTAATCACCGAAAGCAGGAGGTCGTCGAGCGATTCACTCGGCCTTCTCATCGTACCGGTCTCAACGCAAACGTCAAGAGGGACTGCAGCTCTTGTTGGGCGGCGCACGAAGAATGCGGAGATTTATTTGAAGAGTATACTGCGAAAATCTAAAATGGCTGTACGTAAAGCCACGGTTCGGGTCGGTTCGTTTCTTTCGCGGACGGGAGTGCAGTGTTCCGGGAGGTGTTATGGCTCGCCCTGCCTCCTGATGACGAGTTCGTTTCTGTTTTATTTTGCTTTTTTCGATAGCGCGATCCGAAAGTCGAAAGTGTCCTTTACCGTTGGTCGCCGTTTCCAAGGGTCTTTGATGGTGCTTGATGTCGGCCGGGGTGGAACAGCAATACATAATTATTAATAATAATTAGTTCATTTTTAATAATGTATAAAATAAATCATAATATATGCTGCATTTTTATTTTGTGTCGCGTGTTTTACCGTTTTTTTTGCGCGCTCTTTTCAATTTGTTTGAGTAAAAACCAGAGTTTTTCCGGTAAATCCGCGGTTTTTTAATTTTTCAAATAAACTTTGAAAATTAAATTTAAAAGTAAATAAATTTCGAAAAACAAATCGTGTATAAGGATATCATTTGAATGTATAAAATTTACGATAAGATCAGTGTAAAATTGCAAGAAAAATCATTATTACGGAGTGATTTGCCACACGAAGTGAACGTAAAAATTAGAATGGTTTCCCTCTAAAAATTCCCAATGTGCCTATAACGTTTCCTCCCATAATGTTAAGGTAATCTCCATCGTAAGTTTTACGAGGGCATTAAGTCTCTAAAGTATTTATTATTATTGTTTTAATTATTTTAACTTCTATTATGCAATACAGAATCCTTATATATTGCGCTTTATAATCTTTCACGAAGGTAAATTGTTCAAATAATTTGTTATATCTTATACCTACGTCACATTTGAAATATTTGTTCAACATACGGTACATTTACTAAAAACTTCAAATTAGAGTAAAAAGAGCTGCCAAGTAGTATTTTCTTCCCATGCTACAACTTTATACTACCATTTAATAATAACGTTGCGCAAACATTGCGACCCGCGCTAAGTGGCGTCATCAATTCTCGAAATAAGTTGAGAAAAATGTTTGCCCTTGTAAATTCTCTCATTTCCCCCGGTGCAGCCGCAGTGAAGTCGCGGCTCCGCTGCGAATGAAGTTCGCCGCGCTTAACGAGAATAATGAAAATAGCGCGCGAGTGGCGGAGCAGCGCGGCCCTTGACTAACGAGCGGGAGCATTGCGAACGCAAACGCCGGGAAATCGAGCGGTAAGCACCTTCCGCCCAAAAGCTCGAGGTCCAGAAACGAAGGGCAGATTAATTCGCCTATACTCGCGTCAACCTTCAAGTTTGAACTGGGACAATTTGGTCGGCTTTCCGGTAGCGTTGATTGTCGCGAAATTTCTTTTCCACACCAGTGCGCCGTGGGTGAGCGGTATTATAGAATTGCGCGTCGCTATCTAAAGTACGTACGAAGAGGAGGGATTGAATAGAGCGAGGGCGAGAGCGCCGTGCCGGAGAGTTGGGCAAATAGAAGCTGGAGAGGGCTAAGTTATTTCAGGGTCTTAAGTTCCAGCCGCTCTGTCACGTTCTTTTTGAACGAATAAGCCTGGTCAGTGTAGCAATTTAATTGCGAATTTGCGATCAAAGGGGCTTAAAAATAGATGATTTTCTTTAAGGGTAAAAAAGTTTTCAAAGAAAACAGAGCCACATGACTAACTGTAAGTGCTCGCATCACAAAGTTTAATTACATTGTAACAATTATTATTCTGGATTTCACTTTAATCGTGAACGATTTTTTATATCAATTATAGAATTTGCAGAAAATGTAAGATATTGTGTTTACAGTTTGCTTTCTTGTGCTGAATTTAAATACTTTTTCTATTTTAATTTTGTTTTATTTAATATTTTTTATTTTTTTTATCTTTTATCGACGTTTTATGATCAAAAAGCAATTTAATGAATTGATAAAAAAAATGTTGTACAAAATTTATAAAAAATATTTGTTATCACAGTTTCCGTGAAGATTTGAGTGATCATTACAAACGAAATAAGCGAGGGTAAAAAAAAAAAAATTGATTGAAACCAGTAAAAGAAGTCGTTCGCTGAAGGTAACGAAAAGTTATAGGCCGTGGAAATCCGATGGAAAAAAATAAAATCTCTGGGAAGTAAATAAGCAAACGGGACGTAAAATCGGAAACAACACATCCCGAGCGTAAAAGGCAACTCTTTTATGCAGACGTCAACGGGAGTAAAAGTTTTTATTGTCCATCGAGTAACCGACGATAATGATACTAATTACCTCGTTAAAGTATAGGGCAGTGCAAAGCAGGGCCGACGAAAATAAATCAAGTGAAACGGAAAATTTTAATCAAAAAACACGTATACTGCGAACGACTCGTCTTATCTCGTCGAGCAGGAAAAAACCATTGCCTTGGTGTAAAAAATCCCAGTGGCTCGAGACAATAACTCGGAGGCGAGCTCGGAGGAATCGCGGCGCGAGGGAATTAATGAAAGGGGGTAGATCACAGTCGACGAGCGTATAAACGTCGCGCGTCGAGCGAGACACACGCCCAGACGTTTAACGATGGAATTACTGCACTGAGCTGGATGGAACGTTTCAGGAGGTAAGACTGTTTACACATAATATTGTCCAGAGCAAATAGGATACCTTTTGCCTAATGCGATATAAAATCATTAATGAATAGTCGGTCATAATAGAAAAGATGTAATGAGTTCGCTGGTTGAGTGGATGTGGTCAAGAATATGGCGCAGAGTTGTCGTGATTTTCAAAAAACAAATAAATATTTGAAATTTTTTCAGGAAACAAGTATAATTCAATAAATTTTTTAGATTTGCGGCATTTACGGCTGATGAACGGTTCAATGCTATCGGATTTCATGTAATTATTATTATACTTTATGGAGTTTTGATGTGTAACGTGGCGCTTTTTCGCCCGTTACTTCGCGTGCCGTTTGAGGCAACCAATCAGCCAGGCGGAAAGTCCCTCC
>JAWWEN010017630.1:0-20364 GCA_035582955.1 Sycophila texana | reverse complement strand
TGTAAAATTCACTCACTTGTGAAAATTACCGTAGTTTTTAGTAAAATATCATAGTAATTCATATAAATAAATCTGATTAGCGCAAATAGTCCATGGTTACCGTCAAAACAACGGTAATTTTTGATATAAATTTCTCTCCGTGTACAAAAAAAAAAAAATCAAACAATTCAATAGTTTACGTACCTATACTGTCGATTTCATACAGTACCCCTTCATCCGGCTTACATATTTGTTTTTTAGGCCCATCGAATCGGGCATTGGCTATGAAGCTGCTAAAATCTCTATACACGGACGCTACGCGCGGGCATACTTTTTAATTGCGTACACTATCTGCTCGCGCTCGTTTTCGCGTTTAATGTATACGCCCGCAATATAGCGCAGTTTTTTTTTCGGCCCGCGAACGTCTGCAATAAAATTGATGGCGCGGCATTTTGTTTTTGCTTTTAATCCAAGTGATATGCGCGCTGGTTTTTATTTTTATTTATTTTTTTTTTTTAGACGGGACCCTTTTCGCACTGAATCTCCGGCCTTCATTAGAAACATTCGTCGTTTCATGCTGCAGGGGAGAAAAATGAAAAATCGACGTGAATGCTTTTACATTTTATACGTGGACGAATGGATTTTTAAAAGAGCAGAAACTTTTTACTTTTTTCTTTTATTCACTGCATTTAAAAAAAAAAAAAAAAAAAAAGAAATGAAAGAGAAAAGCACCACCGGTGCAGGCACAGATTCTCTCTTAGGCAGCCGTCGAAGATTCACTTAAGTCGGTCTGCGCGCATTACGCACTTACATGCATTGTCGCATTAAAGCGGCGCGCGGATTAGACTAACAGGAAAGTTTGGCGCTTCCGCGCAGGCGAACTCGCGAAAAGTTCGCCGCGAGTTTGTTTAGCGCTTAAGTGACGAGGGAATGTCTCGCAAGCGTCGAAGTGGGGGACCAAAGTTTTCGTCGCCGGGCTGCTCGACTGGGCCGCAAACTCGACCCTCCCGCCCCCCTCCTTATTCCTGCATTCGCGCATCGAGATTTCGCAAGGATGGACTTGGACTTACTGCTCTAATCGGCGGACGACCAGTGCTTTTTTGTTGATGGCCTATCGCACGCTTCGCATTTAATGCCATATTTTTGTTAAAATTGAAAGGGAATCGCTTAAGTAGGAGAAGACATGACTTTCAGACTATGAAGTCTCGTATAAAACTTTATATAGCAGCATGTTTTCTTGAAATTGTTGACTTGATTAAATTTGCTGACTTTCGAACTCAATTAAAAATAATGAGATATTTTACATATCTTAAGGAAATTCCGTAACGTACTATGTCATGTAATTAATTTTGTAATGTATCTGATTTCATGAAAATTTAAAAAGAAAGTTATATGAGTGTTCTCCAAATATTTACCAGTCTTCCATTCACGTAACTTTGTTGTTGTCCACAATTCACTGCTGAAAATATTAAAAGTTTATCTTGATTTGAAGAATAATATTTTTTGCCTGTAGCGTGTAAAAAATACGGCATTCCTTTTTATAGGAGCGTAATGTATTACTTAAAATTTTTCATTACTAATGGTTGTTGACTTTCTTCAGGCAGTCGGAGATTTTAATCTACTGCTTCGTCATGAAAAAAACTGGGGTGGTAAAAAAAAATTTTTTTTTTTTCCTAGTATAGAAATGTAGATGTCGGTTTATATTTACAAGAAGATGGGAGAATCGTGGGGCATGAGCTCAAGCAAGTTGCCAAGCTTGCGCGTTATTTACAGCTCCTTTGAAAAGTGCGAGAAAGCACTATGAAGGGGAATGATCGCGTAGCCGATCTCTCTTTTCTCTTTCTTAGATTTTTCAGTGCCGTATTCAAGCCGCACCGTGAACGAGACGTTAGTTAGTAAATATGAATTTTCACAGTTTACAATATTTTCGAGTAAGCGAGAAAAAGGCAATTAGTATTAGTATTAAGGCATATATTAAAAGACATTATAGGTTTGTCGACGCGACAAAATCGAGACAATGAGAAAAAAAAACTCATTTAAATTTTAACGCGCAGCCATCAACCGCTAATAACCCTTAAAAAAGCGTAATGATATATCACCTCCTTAACACCCGCCGCAAGAGAGCTCGAAGCTCGGTGCATAAAATCCCGACGACTGCAGAGCTATGCGCAGCCACCGTCATGAATAATCAGCGAATTCAATTTGACCGCTTAATATCGCGACTGGCGCCCTTACGACCTCCGAATAAATCCGAGGCAATTACGCGGCAGCCAAGTATGACTGCACTCATTAGTGTAACAGATGTCAGGGGGAGGGGAAGGGGGCACCTCGTGTCTCTGCTCCGATGATTAAGGACAGATCGGGCTCAATTTACCGCGGCTGCGCGAAAACTAATTTTATGCAAATTAAAGCGACCGCGGTACACGCCGAGTGCGTTATTTGCAGCTTGCGCGGGATCCCGCCGTCTGTATATCTATAGCGAGAATCGGCAAGGTGTGCGCTGCGATAAATCAAATGAGTCGGTTTCTTCAAACAGGATGTATCTTTTTCTTTTCGAGGCTTCGAAGTCACTTTGCTTGATCCTAAATGTAAATTAGTGAAATTTCTCGGAAATTTACCATAATTCAAAAGAGGAGATGGCAGTTTGATTAGTTTTATCGAGAATGAGATTTACTCTAATGATTCGATCGTGTACTTCCTATACACGGAGAAAAATTCTCCACTAAAAATTGCAGTAGTCAATTTCAATGACCCTAAGGTCTCTAAAGTCACTAAATTCCAATAGTTTCTTCTGAAATTTACTATAATAGTTTTTTTTTTCAATAATTACATCATACCTGTATTTGGTGAAAAATTCATTTATATAATTCCGTAGGTATATGTACAAATAATTACCGCGATATACCCTGCGTACTCTGCAATATATCTTAAGCGCTTGCGATTTCTTTGCATAAGATGGGCACCAGTTGGTTCTGAGATTTTTTTTTTTTAAAGGCTTCAAAGTTGCTTTGCTTGCTATCGAGCTTTATGCATGACGTGATTTTATTATACGCTAAGATTCGCCTGGCATCTTGAAATTGCGCAAGGTTTACTTTTTACGCGGGGGAAATTTTTCATTAATTTTTTTTTTTTTTTTTTATATACACGACTCGATGCGATGAAAGTTTTATTTAAAAATCAAGGGGTTGCAACTAACAAGATCGGAGTTTTACTAGAGTGCGTTTGATTTAATTTACGATGCTTCAAATTATTTTTCCGTTGACTGAAACTTCGTAGACTTTACTTATGCACCTTGAATTTTAGGACCGTGATGTAAACACAAGCAAATTTGATGGAAAAGATAAAACTTTATGCGATTCTTTCTTCAAAGATTTCATATAATCATCTAATTAGGCTATTAAGAGACTTACTGCCCTTAAATAAAGTTTCCAAAATTACTTGTTTCTCAAAATAAGATTATAGAAAAATTACGATTTCAGAAAAACGTTATTAAAGCACGCATAATATAACATCACAAATGAAAATCAAGAGCAAATATACCCTCCTCCCCAAGAAAGTACAGAAAATGACGTCGTTCAAACGCGCTGAGTCCCTTAAGTGTACTCTCGCGGAGTACACAAGTAAACGGCCTAAGACAGCAGGCGGCGCACTTCATTTTTCAGCCAATGAAAACCGCAGCTCTCTCCCCACGATGCGCTCCGTCAGCAAGCGACATTCCGTCCCGTCACCCGCGAAACTACCCCCTCGCCGAAATTACAAAGCCGCGCGCCTATCCCCCCGCAAACTCGGAATAATTGACGTCGACAAAGCGCCGCCGACGTCGGCGGGGCACAAAAAGCTCGCGATCCCCCCCGAAAGTCAGTCGTCGAGGGACGCCGGGAGAGGCCGCGGATTAGCTGTCTGCTCCCCTACCCCCGGCGGGCGCCTTTCAACTCTTCCGGCGTTATCTCGCCTCCTGCTGTCCCCATCCGCGCACCCGCTGCTCGATAAGAAGCGCGCGGCGTCTTCAAAAGAGCGAGGACCGCGATGAATCCGCGACGAATGACTGCTTTATCAGGGGGACAAAGCCGCTAATTAATTAGCGGACGGAGCCGGCGACTCGAGCCTCGGCTTCTTATGCAACGTACACATGTCCCTCTTCTTTTCTTGCGGCTGTTTACAGTTTTGCTCGAGGCGGAGTTGCTCGGGTTGATAAGCCGATGTCGCGGTGTTTCCTGCACTGAAGGCGGTTGAGATTATTGTTAGACTGGGAAAAATACTAAGTATTTTTTTCTCTTCTGCCACTGAGAGAAAAATTTGGTAATTTTAAGTAAATATTTACTCAAATAGTACTTGTTAATTAAGTATTTCTTTGAATCAAGTAATTATTTTTTTTTTTGAAACTACGAAATTCATTTAGAAACTATAATAAATTAATTTCGTTTTAAAGAAATATTTAACAAGAACTATTGAAATAAATATTTATTTAAAATTACCAAATTTTTTTTCAGTGTAATTAATCATTTTTAATTAATTGTTCTACAAAGAATTGAAGTGGCTCGTATTCAATTTGAAAATCATTATTTCATTTATTTTGGTTTCAGTGTGTACTTTTGACAGAAAAAATAAATAAATAAATTTAAATAAAGTGATCCTACTACATTTATCGTATATAAAGAATAAACGTCAACGCGAGGCTTTAAACTTGACAAAAAATTTAAATTTAAACTTTGATTTCTAATATTTTATTTGTAGTTTGTCTGTAGAAAAATGTACATTAATTCTGCAGCCATCATAAAATTATAGCAGTGCGATTCATATAGAGCAGAAATTACTTTTTTCAGTGAAATAACAAATTTTAGGAATATTATTTTATTCAGGATGGATAACAATGTAAGCGAAATCTGAAGAGCATAATATAGTATAATATTTCCGCCTGCGTTATTAGTGTTCGACGTATTGTTATTTTATGTAAATATAACATACTAATGATGAGGATAAATATAAGTTTTAATGAACCTCCTTCATAAGACTTTAACTAACTATAATTGGAATAGCTATTATTTAGTTTCCTTAATTATTATTGTTATTAAAGTAAAAAAACCGATGTAGATTTGTGTAACTCAAAAAAAAGTTGATTGTCTTTTTCCTTGTATTTTAAGTATTTTAGCAACCACTTTTTACCTTTTTATTTTCAAGAATTAAATCATTAATAAATAATTAAACAAATTAAAATTATCGCATTTAAAGCTTATGAGAAGCTGAAATTATTAGATTGTGGATCGAAAGGATATTTTAATTTATTTTATAAACTGCTAAATATTTTAGACATTTTAGGCATTTCTGTAAATTGTTAAACTTTTAATTAATCAATCACCTTAAATAAAATTAATAACAACATGGAATAACCATAAAACGGCAAATAAATTAGTTTTCAGTCGAGTTTCAAAAAGTGTTCAATTTGAATTTTCGCGCGCAAAGGAGCGCTCGTAATGGCCGACCAATCAGCGAATCTCCCGCGCTTTCGCCTTTCAGCGGAAGTAGTTCGTCCGGCACTCCGATATCATGGTCTGCATGAATGTCACTTGTCACTATGTAGTGCATTTATTTTGAAATTAAAGTGAAACCAAGGCTTGTTGAAGATAAATAAATAGTATTAACAATTAGTTTTGTGGAACGAATTAGTTTAGTCTTTAAGCAAAATTGGTAAGTGGAGATTTAGTGTTTAACCTTCAATTTCTATTCATGACTCTGACACTTGTCGGAGTGCTTTGTTATTGCGGTTTGTTTTTTGCTCTTTTTTGTTTGTTGACATTTTATAAATGTTGCTTCTTAAACTTTAGTTTTATAAAATTAAGAAGTTGACAGACAAGAAAACAGTGAAAACTTTTATTTTATTTGTGTTTTGAGTGGTGTATTGAGTGCATCAATACCCATCCGAATAAAAGTTTACAAATTTTTTATTTATTTTTTAGCGAAAGTTTACAATGGCAGGACCAGGTATAAATATATCCGCAGGACTTGCTGCTGAATTGACAGCTACCTGCGACGCTCTTGGTTACAACGATGGAAGTAAAGTTCATTTGGATAAAAACAGTATTGGTAAAGTTATTTTAAATTTAAATGTTTTTATTATATTGTTAATAAATGTTTAACTAGTATAATATATTAATTATTATTTTATAGAGGTCATTAAAGATTTGATCAGGTACTTAAGAAGAGACGATGATACTCATAGCATTCGTCGATTTCTTGGACGAAGTAAAGTTTTAGAGAGGGATTTATTACAAATATTTATTGAAAATTCAGATAAAGAGGAATTGTGGAATGTACTGTTAAGGTAATAACAATAAACAAGTTCTGCGTTGCAAGAATAATATTTTAAAAATACTTTACTTAAATCAATATTTGTTTTAGACTGTTAATTAATTTAACTAGTCCAGCATTAATGGTTTATAATGAAAAATTACCGTCCGAAAAAATTACTAGGAGTTACTATTTGGAGATACTTTCACATCTACAAGGATATAAAAGTGCTATGGCTAATGAAGCACTTTGGTCAATTATTAATGAAAAATTAAAAAATATTTTAAGCATTGTAAGTTTAATTTTGCTGAATTATCGTCTTTTTATTAATACATAAATTATGAAGTTCCATTAAACATTTTAGGAGAGTTCAGAAAGAGGAGAAGAAAATGAAATGACGCTGGAACGAATACTTACCTTAATAAGGAATGTTCTTAGAGTTCCAGCAAGCGATCATGAGAGGCGAACAGACAATGATACAACTGTGCATGATGAGGTAAATCAAAATGCATTTACTAGAGTTTCTAAATATAATCACAAATATATCACACATTAAATAATGCATTTACAGGTATTATATGCTCTTAATACTTCTGGCATCTCTGAACTTCTTGTTTATATTGCCAGTACCAGCAAAGAGCAACAGTACCACATGCAGATATTGGAGGTAATATTCTTTATGGCAATATTAACCTTTTTAACATTATTTAACATATATATTTAATTTCAGATAGTTGCATTTATGCTGCAAGGACAAAACCCAGCTAGGATCGCCAAAGTTCAGATGCAGCGTAGCGCTGCTGAAAAAGCTGCAGATGAAGCCAAACTAATGATAATGCGTCAAAAAGAGCAAACCGAGAAAATGGCCAGAATGAAAAAATACGCCGGATCAAGGTAATTGGCGTAAACTTGCAATAAACGATTAAAAAAAAGAAGGATATCAAGGAAAATCCATTTTAACGGTCATTCGACTCGAAAGTCGCGAAGTTCTAAAAAAATAATTAGCGATAATTGTCCGCTGGATCGTCAAGCTCGAACTCGTTAGTAGCGAGGGCAAACAGCGAAACCGCAAACAACTTTTAGCACAAAGGCAACCCGAGATAGAGGCGCGAGCCGTCATTAAAATTTCGACGCGCCGAGTTAAAAAAAAAGTGCCAAGAGGCGCGAGGAAAAAGGGCCGCCGGGCGTCTTCGCGCGTAACGAGCCGCGCCCTCGCCCCGGAACAAGAGCAATTTTCGCGGCGGGGCCGCTGTAAACACCGGCTTTTTCCGCTCGTCCGGCGAATATGACCCAGTTCCCGGTGAAGAAAAGGGCTCGGCTTCTCAATGGATGCTTTTATCCACTCGCGCGAGGAAGTCGGTCGAGCAATTTTTTCCTCTTTTTTTTCTTCTCATCGAGCGAAAAACACTCAACGACTGCGAGTTTTAAGCGTTAATGGGAGGGCCGACACTCCTTTTTTTTTTTTTTTTTTTTTTTATACCGACGTTTCGCGTTTTGTCGCGTCGTCGGGTTGAAAGGCCGGCTTTTGTTTTAATAATGCCCGTGATGTCTGCTCCGCTGTGTTCGTTATTGTCAAGAGTTGCACTCGGGAGTCACCGACACTTTGCGTCCGCCCTTCCGTACGTTCGCGCTTTTTTTTTTTCTTTGCACGCGGATTTTTATTCGAGCGGTGGTTTTGTCGTTGCGCACGTTTTACACGTTTTACGGCTAATTGTATAAAAAGTTTATTCTCTGGGGAAAGAAATGGTACGATTGCGGTTCGCGTTGCGCTGTGTCCATTAGTTTCTGCGAAAAAAAGGAAGAATAATGTGCGACAATAGCGTGCGTTTTTTGTTAAAACGAATTTGTGCATTTATTTTGTCGCAGTCGGGAGGCGAGAGCGTCAAAAATGTGACGCAAATTGCGAAATTAAAATTTCAGAGCACTTTTAATGGCTCGCAAGATTTTCAATTTTTTTTATATTGCCGAATCGCTGAGCTAAAAAAACTCCCTTTTGTTTTAATACATCCACCTAATGCCTCTTGTTGCGTTCCCGCCCCTATTGTCGTTTGTTCATTGGGCGCAACCGTTACAATTTAATCGCAGTAATTTTATTGCAATTTGGTCTCGTTTCGTTTGTTCTGCTCTCAATGCGAGCGTAATTGTGCGATAAAAAGTGACGCTCTAATAGTGATTTTTTTTTCTTTTTAAAGTGACGAATAATTTGTATGCATTTCAGGCACTCAAGGTTCGGTGGCACTTTCGTCGTGCAAAATATGAAAGCCATTGGAGATAATGAAATGATCTGCCACAAGCCTTATCAGAAAATTGAAGATTTGGATTTTAGTGTGACTAAGGTAAGAATTCAGCATTTTTTGATTTTTTTTTTTTTTAAATAAGTAAAAAATTTATTACAATTTAATCAAAGTTCTTTTATCAGAAAATTGAAAATGATAAATTATTCGTATAAAAAAAATCTGAACTATTTAATTACTCACTTATTTTTACCGTTCATCAAATTTTTTAAAAGCAGCTTAATGATATATTTTTCTTTCTTAGTTGCACGTTATCAGTAACCGAATTCTCGTACAACCCAAGTAACTGGAAGAAGCACCGGGCCAGTACTGAAAATCATAAACGAGCGCAATTACTCGCATACCTCGCGCCAGAAAGAAAAGCTTCGCCAAGAAAAAGGGCTCGGCCCCTCGGCCGCCGAAAACTGCTTAAAAGCTCGCCCTCGACTCTTGGGGCTGTTTAAAGGAAAAATTCAATTAGCCACGGCGGCTGCCACCTCGCGATCCTGCCGAATACGCGCGGCTGTTAATTAGGGCTATCTCGGTGTAATTAGCGCATGCCGTACCTATCGCCCCTCCCTATTCTGGGCTAACTGGGTCAAACACGTTCGGCTCACTCTTTTACCCTTTTTACCTTTTTTTTTCAGACGCGTAGCCAAAGTCTTACCACCGCCTCTGAATATTAGCATTCGGTTCGACACTTCAGTTCGTCGCTTTTTTAGGGAGGCTTCGAACTCACTCGGGACTTTCGTTACGAAGCTTTTGTTGAATTTTCGGAAGGTCGCGTTTAATTGGATATTTCGGGGCTGATTCGGAGATTGAGTTTTGGCTCCGTTGCTGGATTTTTTTTCTTAAACGTCGTTGAAGTTCTATATTGAATTTCTTAAAAACTGTTGTGGTAATTTCATGCTTTTTTCTGTGAGGATGGGGCGAAAAATCTGTCTGAACAGACTACCAATTATTTTTAATAAACAAAATAACAATAGTAATAATAGTAATAAAATATAAAATTCTAATTTGAATTTTTATTAATACAAATTTTATAAAAAAATAATTTATTAGAAATAAACTAAGACCATTCCCTTTGTCCATAGCAAAAAACGAAGAAGAGGAAGAACAAGAACGGCGTGATGAATCTGGAAGAGGAGCGGGTCTCTGCGCTCACCGTCCGCCTCTTCCTGAAGGAATTCTGCGTGGAATTTCTGGCCGGCGCCTACAACCCGGTGATGCGTCACGCGCGCTCCTGCATCAACGGCAGCAACGCCCAGGGCGCGACCGCCGACGCCAGCCACTACCTCTGGGCTCTGCGCTTCTTCATGAACTTCAACCGCCACTACAAGTTCCGCGTGAAATACGTGAGGTAGCCGCCCGACGCCGGTCACGCTCCGGACTTGCCGAACTCGTTTTCACGCATCGCCGACTCCCCCTCCTCGACTCCCTCCCTCTCTCTCTTCGTTTTTTTTTATTCGTTCCACCTTTGAAACTCGCCTTTATTGGCCAACCGTATAAATAGCCTTTTCTAACGGGATTGCGCGCGTTTTGAATGTTTTCGAGCTTTTTTTCCAGAGCTTTTTTCCGAGCTATGGTTATTGCCGTTTGCTCTTCGCGCTTCGCTTCGGGGCTGCTATATTGAATTATCCTTTATCCGGGACGATTTAATCCTTTTTATCGGATAGCTTTAAGAGCTGACGCATTGTTTAACGGTCTCTTTTTTAAGTATTTTTTTTTTATGCTTATGTAATAACGAGGATTGTACATTTTTTTCAGCGAGACTATATCCACCGAGGTGTTTTACGTGGTCCAAAGGCAAATTGATCGTAATTACGAAATGATCTTAAACCAGAAGGAAAAAGCAGCTTTTTGGTCAACGAGATTGCACTTGGCTGTAAATGCTTATCAGGTAAATTTTATCTAGTAATTTAATTACTTTCTGTTAAATATCTTCTTACAATATCGCTGTTCGAATTATTTAACTAATCAGAAGAGAAAAGGTAAATACAAAAGGGCAATTACAAAAATTAAATGACCATTTACTTTGTAAAAATGAAGAATAAAAGTATTGCTCATAAGTTTATGATACTTTCTCGACATAACCAACTGTTATCAAAAAGATAAGTAGCTAACTGACTTTCTTTCTCCAGGAACTACTGCTCACTTTGATCGAGATGGACAAGTCGTCTGACACTGGGGTGAAGAATTCGAGTCGAGTGATAATGGGCAACGTCTTCTACGTCCCGGAGTATCGCGACACTATACTCTTCCAGTTGCTCAACTACAACGATCTAACAATGTCAAGGTGATCGGGCGCATTTCGCAGAATTTTTCGATCCGCGTGTACACGCCTCGAGGGCGGAGACGGGGGTTGGACGAGAGCAATATAGCTGCTACTTGTATATGAAAGCGTAATACCGATTGGAGTGGGTTCGACGACTCGAACAACTTGTCGTGGCGGCGAACGGGAGAAAACGGCACAACGGCTGTTTGCACAAAGTTTTATCTACCGCAAACACATTGGAGAGGCAACTTCGGGGCTCAATCGCTCGTCTCGTGCTCTCCTTCCTTTTTCCAGCCCCTTCCTCTCCTTCCTTGTGCTGCGATGCGAGCGCGCACATTTTTTCCTCTCCCATTCCCGCTCCTTTCTCCTTCGTTTCGGCTTTTCCCGCCGCCCGACGGAATAAACAACTCCTGCGACGAGCTTCCGGTCGGCATTGGAAAACACGACGAGAAACGCGAGGAGTTTCTCCTTTCTTTTCTACTGTGATCCTCCTCCCTCTTTTTTTTTTAAAGCATTTCCTTTCGCGGGGGCGTTTTTGTCGCGTCGCTCTAATAAATAAAATAAATAGATTTATCTATGACGGATTTCTCGGTTCGTTTGCCTCTGTTTTTTAACGAAACTTGTTCTCTCCGTGAATTGCAGGGATTACTTGGTGGACTTGGTTACGACGGTGCACATTTTTTTGAAGATGCTCAAGAATTACTGCGACAAACAGCGCAACGTCGTAGTGGCGAAGACGAAGCGCAAGAAACCTAAGAAAAGTTAGTGGTGACGGTTTGAAGTTTTTCATTAGTTTTTATCTTATCATTTTTAGTGTCAACGTTTACTTTTGCAAATTACTAATTACTTTTACAAGTTGTTAATTTTACAAATCGTTTTTTATTCGCTTAATGTAGGATTTTTATTTACCATTTATTAAATTCATAAAATACGTTTGAAAGCACATATGCTCCATTTATTTTGTTATATTTTTGTGTATTGACAGATCGTAAATGAACGATCAAACAAATAATTCGTAAAAATGTTTGACCTACATTCAATTTCAGCAATATTGCGCGAGAAATTCATTTTTAATTACAGCGACTCGGAAATTTAATTGAAATCAATAATTAGCGAAAGAATTTTACTGATGTCCATTTTCGATTATTTATAAAACGACAAAAGTTCACTTGCATACTTTAGTAAAACAAAACTTGGCAAATGTTGTTCGTTCAACCGATACTAAATTAGCAATTAACGCTCCGAGCGTCGTACGTTCAGTCCCCAAAATGCACAACTGTAAAAATAGCTATTGTAAATGTAAAAAAATCATGGTGTTTGCACGCGCGATTGGCTAAAAAAAAAGAAGAGGCATCTATTCATAGGCGCGGGAATAGAAATAAAATGTCGTTGTGTTTGCAGAGACAAAGACGGTGGCGAAAGCACCTACTGGACCGCCGGTGAGTCTGGAAGATCGATGGCTCGACGTTGGGCCGGAAGTGTCGGCCGTTTTGCAGCAGAATGCGATACCGGAAGTCGTGCCCTTCGACGCCACGATCGACACCCCTATAGAGGAGCAGAAGTGAGTTGCTCGCGAGCGAACCTCTCTTTGTTCTTCCTCTTTTTTTCCCATTATTTTTGTCGCGTCTGTCGTCCTTTTACTATCTTGCCGAACGTGCGCGGCTTTTTAAAGCTTTTTTTTAACGGGATTGCCTTTTGCACAGCGCGTAAGTTTTATTTTCTAGTTTATCTATCTATTTTATTTTATTCCTACTTTTTTTTTAAATCTTTTTTAACTTTCTTTTAACCTTTTTTTTCTCAAATTGTGGAGACCTCAATTTTACTTCGTTAAGAAAAGTTTTAAATGAAGAAATAAAAATTTTATTTGTTTATTATTTCTTTGCTGAAATGAACTATCTCCCGTATAGAATTTTAATTGTTTTTTTATTATAAAAATCAACTTAAAAATTTATAAAAAAAAAAGTAATGGTTGAATAAATTGCCTTCTGCAGATTGAAATATAAATTGCACAAATAATTTTGCAAAATTTGTTAACTTATTAAAAAAACTTTCGAGATTTAAATTAATTATGAAAATTAAGTTTCACTTTTAAATCAAATTACTTTTCAATTTTCTCTTTTTCATAACGAATTAAAAAATTTAAACTGCAGTTACATTGTAACGAATCGATTCTCAATTCAATTAAATTCTACTATCTCATCGGACTCGATTGATCTATCGACGATTATCGAAACGATTAATATTCATTATTACACAATTAATTGCTCAATAAGGGTCATTTTAAATTCAAAATAAATTCATAAAACTGGCTCTTACAAAAACCGTTCGAAATTTGACGCCCGTAAATATAGTACCCGCTCACTCGGCCGAGATCGATAAATTTAATTGACGTTTAATAATTTTGCCAACGATATTCATTATCGCGCCCTGAAAATATCCTCCAATGTCCATGAATTAATTTTCCTTCTGTTCATTGATCTGTTTTTCTTTTTCTCTCTTCTGCCACAAAGGGGCGACGCGATGAAAAGGATCCAGCGGCTGCTGCGCACCAAGGAGTACGAGCAAGCGATTGGACTGCTGCGCTCCGCTAGGTAATGAGAAGCTTTTTCTTTCGCTTCGTCAGATCGGCTTTCTTTTTTCTTTTCTTTCTTTTTATCTTTTGCGGGGTAAAAAAGAAAAGAACCGCGCGCGATCAGTCGGGATTTTACGGTTGCCTCTGCGAAAATCGAAGATCGCTTTTGCATAAATTATCTTTGACGAGGAAAGGGTGTCCTTGGGTAATGTGCCAGTGTCAGTGGTGCTATTGGGCAGATTTAAAAGGGGATTTTACGAGGTGCCGTTAAAAAAGTTGAAAAATGTATGTATCTACCTAAAATTTTATAAATCATAAGGCACTTTTTACGACACTGAGGACGAGTTTACACCACGTTTAATAATTTAACATTATTATTATTTTTTTTTTAACACTAAAAAAAGGTAGTATAACTTTAATGAAATATTTCTTTGAAGGTTCGCCAAGTAAATATTTCTTTAAATCAACAACATACACTTTAAAACTAAATTAATTTTCTAGTTTCCAAAAATATTTAGTTGACATTCAACTCCTTTAAGTAGTACAAGCCGAGTTTGGTCAGACGACATCGTCTGACTAATAAATTTGAGCTTCCCGCACCTGCGGCAAATTCTGTCCATGCAATTGAAACCAAAAACAATAAAATCTCTTTAAAAAAAACGCAAATTTCGTGAAAACTCGACTCTATCAGCTCAAAAAAAAAAGGAGCTTAACGTTCAGTCGAGCACGAGCTGCAGTGATACAGAGGGCGAGTCGGCTCTGCAAATCCGCCGAGGCGTCCCGACGTCGGCGCAGCCAGTAATTAGGATGAATTCGCGAATTGTCGCGTCTCTTTCCTCCTCGTATGAACTTCCTCGCGCTCCAGCGCCGAGAGGAAAAGTGTCCCGAGCGCGGCCGAGGCGTAGTTTCCTTTGGCCCCTCTGCCGCTAGCTCGGGGAGCCGGTATAATATTCGGGTCGCTTTGAGGTACCTCGAAACGTCGTTAAGCGCTTTCCGCCCTCGGTTCCTCTCTCTGTCTCTCTCTCTCACTTTCCCGCTATCTCTCTGCGGTCGATCTCGCGTATAAAATTAGAATTTCGCTTTTAAACTTGTTTGCGTCCAGTGCGGTTGCATCCTTTGGCCCTGAGGCTTGGCGCGCCTCGGCTTCCTTTTTTTTTTTGCCGTTGGTCCGGCCGCTCGTCGGATTGTGACTGGCGCGAGCTTGTTTTTTTTTCCTTCTGGTGTCGCGGATTAAAAGTTGGCTTTCAGTTATAAAAAAAGAACGAAAAATGGCTTGGGGAAGCTTCGGGAGAGGAGCATAATATACGACGCTAATTATATGCATTGATGAGAATGCGCTGATATAAAGGCCTGGAAAAAAATTTTAATAATAAATTTAGATATTGGTAATTCCGCAAATAAAGGCATTTATTTAAATTTCTAATGTGATATATTTCTAAGAAATTTAAACAAATATTTAAAAAATTTAAGCAAATATATTGAAACATATTTTTTATTCCATTTAATTCATAAACTTCATAAAATATTTTTTAAACTTACGTATATTAGAGCATATAGAAACGTATATCATTAATACTCAAGTTTTTAAACGAAAAGGGAGAAGCTAAAATGGAGCGGCATCGCTTTCATTGCAACGTCATTTAGCAAAACATCCACTTTAAGCCTGCACAGAAGCGAACATGAAAAGTCACTTCGAGAAATCTGAACTGTCCGCCGAAATTCTGCAGACGACGTAATTGAGTCACTGCTGCTCGGAAATAAAATAAAATAAGCTCCAAGCTCCGACAGCGGTCGCCGCTTAATTACGCGTGATTTTCGCATTTCAACTCCGCGGCCGCTCTCCGTATATAAAGCTCGCTCGCTGAAGAAAAGATCCGACGGTCCGTTGCATTTTAATAAAAAAAAAAGCGTTGCAAGACGCACTCGAAGTCGTTTCCCGTGCATTTTTCCACCGGCCTTGCCGCCTCGAATAATCAGGGAATCTTTTCCGGGCAGCTTAATTAAGAAGTATACGATCGCTTGCACGTCTTTAAAGGATTGCTCCGGTGTTTTCCCGCACTCGGCTTTTTCCTTTTCGTATTCCTTTTTATGCTCGTCGATGCATTTCCTATTGTACTGACGTGGACTGTTATTGAGCCGGGGGAAAACATGATTGCGCTTTTTTTTTTAAATTTTAATTAAAGTTTATTAAAATAAATTAAATGCATGAGGGAGCAGCATTAAATTAATAATATCGCGGTATTTCGTGTACAATAAAGTTTAAAATTAATAAAACTGTTTTAATTTTCCTGGATTTATTTACATTATTAAATGTAAAAGGAATGCTACTGACAATAAAATAATTCCAAAGAAATTTTAAATTGTTTACGTTGAACAATTTGATAAAATCGGTAATATTCATTTTGATTTATGTAATTTATGTAAAAGTATGTAATACCGGTGCTGAGTAATGTTTGGCCTTATGCTTATTATGAAAATATTTATACTTTCAATGAATTTTGCATTATTTAATGAACCCTACACAGATCTCCATTTTCTACATTTCTACTATCATTATGTTTTATGCAAATATTTTTATTTGTTCAATGTTTTTTTTTAAATATTATTACAATTATACATAAACTTTATACTATCATACACGGAAATAAAATGGGACAATATTTTTAAGGCCGATAAGATTCGCATCTCTCTTCTTTCGCGCTCACATTACGAACGCACAATGCTCGAAATAGAGTTTACGCAATTTTCCCTCTCGCTATTTCAAAAGCAATAATAATCCCATAATCCCAAGATCACGCAAACATCCCCGCGGAAGCGCATAAAGCCAGTCGCGCGCAACGAAATCTCGATTCCGTGCTTTCCGGACTGCGAAAAAAAAAAAAAAAAATACGGCGAGAGGCCGAGGATGAAGAGGCAGTGGTAGGAGAAGCACCCAACCCCCTCTCCCGAAAGAAAAACAACCGCGGCGTGCGTACACGCGTCGCACAATGGGGCGCGTCTCGCCGGCAAATTCCTCCGTAGCGAACGGCGCTCGGGGCCTCTTTTGTCTCGCGGCGAAAACAAAAGCCAAGAGGGTGGCGCGGGGAGGGTGGGTCTGGCCTTCCTGCCGACTTTTACCTCCGCTAACGGGGTTAAAGAGGAACCCCCGAGCTCGCGTAGGTACGCAGGTAGTTGCAGACGTTCGCGGCGGCGGCCGCACAATGACTCGCGTCCGCGTTTGTTTGCTTCGACTCTTTCCACCGCGCGTACCACACCCCCTCCCCCCTTTTTTGCGTTAATGGTCGACGTCGGGGTTCGGTTTGCTTTGTGGCGCGCTTTTGTGCGGGCGCGTCGAGTCGGCGTTCGATTTTTTTTCTGTTTTTTTTTTTTTTTTTTTTTTTTTTTTGGGCGCGAGGGTATATGGGGTGTACGGGGGTTTGGCGCGCGCAGTAATTTCGAGGCACGCGGGCGAGCCTCTTGATTCCACGATGATTAAGCGCCCGATAGCTTCGTTATTTTTCAGGTTTTTTCGAGGCCGGTCGATCGTTGTCGGCGATTTGATTGTTTTTTTTAAGCACTTTTTTTTTCTGGGGTTCTGCGTAGGCGATTAAAACGGGAATGTAGAGGGTTCGATAGTACTCGATTATTTCGACTATTTTTGTTATTGGATATACTATTAAATAGAAGAGGTAGGCAACTTGTAATAATGAATTTGCAGTTTCCATTGAAAGGAGATTTATTATCGAATTAAATGGCTGATACTAATTAAAAATGCGAAACTGCGTGTGCTAAAATAACACAGCGATTTTAGCAGAAATTTTGCATAAATAAATCGACACTATTAATTATTATTATACATGAAAAATATTTTACACGACGCGTTTGAGTTTAGATTTAAATAAAAAAAAAATCGTATCAAATTAAGTAAACGCCCTTTCTTTCTGTTTCAAAAAGCTACCCCCTTGATTTGAATCAGTGAAAATTTACTAAAATAGCTCTACTAATTACTAAATAATGGAGTTCTTTCAACATTATTTTAAAGAAATTTCACTATAATCATAGCAGTTTTTCAGTAAATCAACTTTAGATACGAGAAAGCGTCCGTTTGGATATAGAAGATCTTAACATTTAACAGGCAGCCATAAAATTGCTAGATCATGACAATATTCATTGGGTTGGCGCAGCAGAATGGCCAATCGAGAGGCATTAAATATTCCTCCGATTGCTCGTTAATTTCGCCCTTGCGCGCATACGATTAATGCGCCGCGAGCCGCCAGATACTATCGCGTAAAATCGTAGATAAAGCCCCGGCATAGTTAGTGCTCCCGCGAAAGATAATACGTTACGATTTCCCGCGGCCGCGAGAGTTTCGCGATGTTCCAATTTCCACCGGGCAAACTGTTAAATATTCCAGTTATTCCCCGAGTTATTCCGCCAATTTTCGCGCTCGCGCGCCGCGGAGGGGGGGGGGGGGGCCAAGGCGAAAATTCGAAAGTTCCGCGTAAATCTCGATACGGCCCGGCGCCTCGTTAGCGATATGGACAGCGAAAGAATTTACTTCCGGGGCATTAACTTCCGGCGGCGGTCGTTCGCCCGCCCTTCCTCCCTCTGGCGGAGTTTATAAAACGCAAAGTTTTTAATGAAGTTATTCAGCTTCGGAAACTAGCCGGGTAGGGCGTAACGCGGAAACGCCGCGGGAATTTGTAAATGCGCCCTTGAGGATGGCCGCGAGTTAATTTCAATGAAGCGCCCTCGCGAGCCGTGAATGCTGGACTAGTACCCCTGTACAGTGCCGCCGAACGCGCGGCCTCCTCCTGCGAGAGTCGTTTCTAATGAATGTTTATTCGAATTTAATTTTTCGACGATGAGTACTGTGTCTTTAAATTTAGTTAAAAATTTGTAATTGTTGCGACTATCGCGATATGAATAATTCTCGCATAATAATTTTAATTAGTCAGAAAACGATGATTTGACTGGTCACGACCAGCCGGTGCTTTTTTTTTTGGAAGACAAATTTTAAATACAAAATTTTGGAATATTGACAAGAACCAATTACTAATTCTTAATTAATTAAAAATGTGGAGCAGTGGGGGTCGCATCGTCAAGGGCTCGTTCGAGTGGGCGTGCATTCAAAACGATGGTAAAGTTTGCAAATGACTGAAATTTGAATTTTGAAATTTGAACGTTCGGAACTTCCTCCAACCTTATTAAAATTTAAAATGCTAATTAGTGGCGAATAAACAAGAATTTTACGCTCGCGGTAGCAATTATTATGTTAATTACGTTAATTAATAATAAATGTCAAGCCAACGCGATCATAAAATCCGATACACTAATTCAATCGTACTAATTATTAATCTGATTGAGTAAACATGCACTTGCATATGAAATTTTAATTGCCCACAATCGCGTTCACATTTTTCATTTGCTTCTTATTAAAAATCAGCTTCCAATTAAAAAAAAAAACAACAATTGTTATCAATGCTATCTGAAAATGTAAGTAGTGACATTTTGTATGTGAAAATTCGTCCACATATTACTAATCCAAGTAAATTTCAAATTTTCAGATTTAGACAGCCTTACTTAATATAACCCAAGAATTTATCTGAAAAAAAACTATAGTTATTACGATGCTCCCAACGGCAGAGATCCATCGCTTCATTGTCTCGCCGATGAAAAGGCGCCTCTCACCTTTAATCAGAGCACAATACAGGCGCGTCTTCGTGCGCCGTCGTCGTATAGGCGCTTCCGTTTACGCACGGCTCGACGCCGTCTTTTTTCCGCGTCGTCGGCGTCGCTGCCTGGGCTTAATAGACGGGTAAACAGATATTGTTCGATCGGCCGCTCGCGTCGTCATTGCGCCTCCTGGAGAAACGGGCGTGCGCGGGAGATCGTCGCCCCCCTCTCTTTACCCCCCCAGGGTCGACTTTAACGAGCGTGAATAACGAGATTCTTTGCCGCGCTCACGGCTCGCCTGATTTCGCCCGATTAATCGAGCGCGATTGGATTTGAATTTAGGCCGATACGCACTTTCACGCTAGAGCGAGCGGATTTTCCAGTTCGCGTGGGGGATATATTGTTTTGTAATTAAATGTGCCTTTGTTTATTTTGGCAATTAAAGGAGCAATTTCATGGAGTCTTATGCGGTATGAAATTTTATGAATGCTACTGAAACAGTTTATGGAGTAGGATTGTTTATAAATGATAAGCTCGCGTCTTGTTTGAAAAGTCAGGCTTAAAATCTAATGTTGGATTTTATTAAACTTTAAATATTATATGTTATATGCTATTTTTTCACGGTTTAAAAGTATTAAAGTTATCGATGAACTTGAGTCTTTTAACTATTTTGTAGGTGTTTATTATTGAACTCTATTTAATTCAGAATAAAAAATAGAAGATGTTTTAAAGGTAAACTGGTGTTTAGAGACCTTAAAAAAACTTTACTTTTTTATTTGTTTATTTTTAATTTTATTTCGTTAGACGAAGTGATAGCCCATGTGATATTTATATTAATATAATATAAATTTATGAGATTCTTTTATTATTTTGTATGTTTCAAACGTAGGTTCACTAGTTGTTTGTTTTCAGCGTTTATTGCAAGTACAATTTGTTAATCTAATTGTATAAGTTTTAAAGTATTTAAAGACACGGAAAACAGAGCAATACAAGCATAGAACAAAAGATTTCACTTCTTTGGCTTTATGTTTAGGAATTTTTTTAAGCTTAATTTAAGTAGCAGATGTTTATTTTGAACGTCGCATAATTGCAGATTATTTCAATTCAGAGAGTAAGTGAAATTTAATTGCGTTTTCTATTTGTAGAGGTCGCGGAAGTACGGAACAAAGTGAACTTTCATAAGTTACTTATTTACGAGGAGAAAATTTGCCCAAAGCCGCTTGCATAATACGATTAATTAAGACTGTGTGATAAGTTGTAATTATAAATTTTGAAGCAATTAAAAATTTTGAAATTGCTATCTCTCGCTAATCTTCCTAAACGTG
>JAWWEN010017610.1:0-20380 GCA_035582955.1 Sycophila texana | reverse complement strand
GCTCGGGTGCCAATTTACGTGCGATCTGAGACCATTCTTGTTTTACCTCCCTTGTTGCGTAATATACTATTTATAATTTCATGGAGAATAAAACAACTATTTGAACAGTTAAATAAAATCGTTATAACATTAGTTACAACGAATTAATATTGTAAAACTAACATGAGAAGGTAATAAGTAATCACGAAATTTCGGAGCAAGTAGAATGAGTCTCGATATGGTCAGACAAATGCTAGGCTAGTCTTAGATCCGTAAAACAAGTCGTTTTAAGACAGGCAAATGGCAAGTAGGGTTGTTTTATGGTCTGAACATACACATACTCACACTACTTAACTAAATATTTCTATATCCTTGCAGATCTGACCTGCCGCGACTTATCTATTGAAGTATACATGCTCTATTCCTCGCTTGTCTGTCAAAATAAAATCTGTTCAACTGAACTGCGATTACAATAACAATATGTTTGTCTGACCATATGAAGGCTCGTTCTACTGAACCGGAACTATACTGTCTCACCTCTTAGCATGATATACAATGCTCAATGTTTTGACATTGAATTCGATCTTATGATTTAATTTAAAAATTTTAATACAAATTTAAATATATAAAAATTTAAAGAACATTTCGAAATCTTAAAAAAAATAAAGATAAATTATTAAATATGTTGCTGTACAGGTCAACCCCGAGAAAAAGCGCCAATATCTACTTATACCAACAAAAAAAAACTCTGCGATACCACACCTGCTGCAGCAAGTACATCTTGTACACCAAGTCATAAAACATTCACAAAGAGAAAAAAAAAACCAGACAACTTCGCCTTAACCACTCCGCAATAGCTCGATCCGTTAGCACGCCTTATACCCGCCGAGTATTTTCGCCTGAATCGAGGCGGTTTTTTCTCATCAAAGTCAATTATTCACGGGGGCGATAGCGACGCGACCAGTCCGTTTCTTCCACGCGGCGCCGACACCGCGAGCCATCCACTTGGCATCGTTTATTCAGATCGCGTGGGCGTCGCAGCGGCGATCGTGATTTTGCATCTATTTGCGCGGCCGAAGCGTGGGCGGCTACGCTGGCGGGAGGCTATTTTTAGCACGGCGCTTTACCTTCGATGGACTTTCTCGACTTGTTATTTCGTCGCAGCTTCTTCGTGTGCCCTTTACTTTTTGACCGAATGAAAGATGATGGGATAAGAGGCGTTTCTTGATGGGTTTTGGAAAGTTTATTTGCTGACTTTGCTTAAGGGAAAATTAGTTTAAATTGGAAATTCTATTTTTTTTAGATTTATTTTTATAGACAAATTTTTTTTTATAAATAGGATGTGGGAATGAAATTGTAACTTTTGTATATTTAATTAATTAATTGCGAGAATTATTTTATGAGCTTATCAATTTTTGATTAACGATCGATTATACAGTGTAATAAAACGTTTTATGACCTTTACTTTAAATTTAGAGCAAGTGTAGAGTAAATATGTTAACAAAAGTGTAATATATGATTATGGATTTTTTTATCAATGAGATCATAATTTCACAATATGGAAGAAATATTTTGTAGAAAGCTTTGTTACACAAAAACCGGAGATTTTGTTAAATATTTTTTTATTTTTTACACGCGCCTTTGATAGATATTCTACAGTAGGTTTACAATTATCGTGATCTTTTTGTTTAAAAACTATTTAATGAAAAATTATAGTTTATAAACATTAATAATTAAGTACCACGTTATACTTATTAGAGAACAATTAAATAAGTTATTGTGTTTTTTAGTACCGAATGTAGAGTTTATATTATAAACTGAAAGCGAATACAAGAACACGTAAACTTTATAAGCATGTGTTACGAGCTTAAAAAGCTACTAGCCCTCAGGTACATCAAATTTTTCTTCTTGCACACATATTTAGTTTTATACTTAAAACTTAATTACTTCCATATTTTACAAAGTTTTGTAGAGCAACTGACAACAAAGGATTCACTTGTCACCAGTGAAAAAAGAATTAAAATCAAGCTCGCTGTTTTAGCCGAAAACGGCGAAAACCACTAGTGTTTTACAAACAAACAAAAAATAAATAGATAAAACAAAAAATATAATTCAACAATTTAATTTATAAGTTAATAACGCACATTCGTCGAATCCCGTCAAAATAGCTCACCAGACTACCTACCAGATTGAGCGGCACATTAACAATCTCCTCCGGAAAATCCCGATCTCCCAATCACACAACGCCCATCAAAGATCAGTTCTCCCTCCTTCCCGAAACAATTCAATTACCCGCGAAAGAACTCCTGAAAGAAAAATTCATCACGTCCGCACCCGCTGAGCATCGCGGGCGACCCTCCGAAAGAATAGACAGACCGAGGGACGAAATAATATAAAAAAAAGAGATCAGAAGGAGAGAGAAAGAGACTAGCGGAGAAAAGCGATCTGGGACCTTACAAATCATTTCCCAGGAAGCGCAACAAGCTGTCAGTATGAACCGTCGCATACCCCGAGGCCGAGCGCGTTTTTTCGCCGAGCGATTATTTTGCGCAACGTCGCGGAATCGGCTCCGCCTAATTTGACCGCGTTATCCTAGAGGCAGACGCCCGGGACCTCCGAGTTGCTTATCTGCCTACCCCCGCGTCTCGGAGTTTATCTCTTCGGCCGAAGATTTCCCGAGGATTTTTCATGCGGGGACAGGCGGTCGGACGGGAGTCGATAGTGCGCGTCGAGCGTCCCGCATAAGGAAGTGCTGTAAGGGAGCTCTCGTTATCGGGAATTAAATAACATTTTTTTTCGCCTTATAAATTTGTTACGTATCTCTTTCTTTTTTTGTCTGGCGTTAGCTTTTTAAAAAAAAAATTCATTAGCCAGTCGACAAGATATTCTTTTTTTTTGTAAGTAAATCCGTCCATGTGTTCCAAATTTAAAAGGTTCAATGTTGAAAGTGTATACTTTAGAAAGTATTATTGCTTGCTAGACCCTGGGAAATATATCCCCGTATTTTTTAAATACTTTACTTCAAAATATTTCAAATTCAAAAAAATAAATAAATAAATAAATAATTTAAATCTAGTTTTTGAGAGAATTATATTACCTTTGGGCATAGCTCTGATTTGATATCCGGAGAACTTCGAGGACTTACTTTATATTTTACTTTGTGATGCATACGTGAAGGAATTAAATCCCGAGGAGCAAGAAATGTTCGTTGAGCTGATGTGCATAAAAAGGAAAAGCCGTGTGTGCTTCGAAAACCGTGAATTCATCGGCTTTTGGCATAAAATTAATGCGCTAAGCAGATTCCAGTAGCTCTCAAACAAGAGAAGAGAACAGGCACTAAAATAATCTTTCGTTTTTGTATTTGACATTATTCAACGTCGATTTCAGACCTTTGCTTTCAAATTCAGCACAGATAAAGGAAACATTTTGTAATACAAAAAAGTAAAATGTAAAGTATAACGTCAACAAATGAAGTAAACATTATCATGACGATTACACTGAGTGCTGTTATTAAAATAACTCTAATTATTCCCATTACAATATTTCTCTTTTGCAATTGATACGCAATTACCCGTACAGCGATAAAAATCAATATCGGTAAATTTCACGATTAAATGGCGCGCAATTGCAAAGTTCGCTGGAACAAAAAAAAAAAGAAGAAGAAGAAATTACAATGCAAAACTCGAGCAAATTTTCCAGCTCGGATTTAATATCGGCCACTTGCGTATATAGCGAGCGATAATTTAAATTAACCGAGTTATAAATTCCCGGCGCTCCTTTTTGCTCCTAATTAAAAGAATCGCGGCGTGACCGGCCAGGTAATCTTTTACCCCGCGACCCACTCGTACACACCGGCACCACTCCATTTTCTAGCTTTTCCCCTTTTATTTTAAATTAATGGCCCCGGCGAATAATCTCACTCGTGCTTCCTCAAGTTTCGCGCTTTTAGCATTTATAATTGCGAAATGCTCCAAGTTACGTCAGGGCGATGACCGAATTTTTTTCTGACCGTAAGTTAAGCAGTTTGTGCTATCGCAACTAATTTCAAGGTTTCTTCAATTTTTGAGGAGTACTAAACGTTTTTTTTTTTTTCATAAATGTGCAATTGTCGTTCTTTAGTCAACTTCATTTTCATTTTATTTATTTGTTGTTACAAGATATTACTTTTTCTTGATTAATTCCTTTTCTGAAGTTTTTTCTTAAATAATTCTTAAGTAATTACCCATTAAGAAATAATTAATTATCCTTATTTTAAAAAAGAAACAGTGAACTATAGGTCATTTAGTATAGCTAAAAGAAAGTTTTATTGCCTTTTAAAAAAAATAATATTAGTTTTTTACGGTTATAAAATGAAATACATTATTTATCGATGATATCCTATAATATTCTATTTTTATTTGAGATTCATACACAGATATTTTCAATGAAAAAAAAAAGAAAACAACAAAATGAAATAAAATTTTTAATAAAATAACCGTTATTCTTCTTTTCAAATAAAGTATGATTATTATAAATAAAATATGAAGCAATCTGCAGCTCGATTTATTATTCAATAAAATACAAATACAGTTTATTCAACTAATACGGACTTTAGGAATATATAAATCAATCAGAAACTCCACCGGACCGTTCAGTAAAATACGCAGATAAAAGTGCATACATTTTTTCGCCGAGCATTAAATTTTTTCCATCGCAAACAGTACACAGTCAAGCCAGAAGCACATTTTAAACTCTATATAATATAAATACACGACGTTATTTCTCGCGTTCTTCGCAGCGATATAAATCCTCTCCTCATTCAATTTGTCGTAAGCGAACTAATTTTCAATCAATTCAATGAAAAGCCTCAATTTTAGTCAGGCTCGTAGCGTCCAATCTTCTCTTTATCTCTTTTTTCCGACTCAATGGGGCTTTTTGCGCTCGTTGCTGGCAAAAACCTCTATTTGCGTTTCAGCGCGTCACCTCGGATTACTGTGCATCGTTCGGCCCCGATTACCAGAACTACAAAAAGAATTTTTCCACCGATCCACGCAGACATTACAATTTTAATTAAATCGACTGCCTTTTTTCTGCTCCCTATTCGAGGGATCCGAAGGAGACGTTCGACTCGATTGTCTGAACGTTTTAATCATATCGGAAACTTCGCTATAAAATGACTCGATCGGTCTTTTGTCTTTTCAATAAAAAAAGAAATATATATATATAAAGAGAGAGAGAGAGAGAGAGAGAGAGAGAGAGAGAGAGAGAGATAGATAGATAGCCTTTTATTTTGCCTCAACGGCAAAAAATATAAAATACAAGCATATAATACATCTGAATATATATAAAACATAAATAATAATTAAGTACACATATAGAATATAGATAAATACGATAGAATATATCACAGTCAAATTGAGAGTTATCACAGTTTTAGAAGAAGAGAAGGAGGTGAATGTAAGAGGAATAGAAATTGTTGGAAGGATGGCTTTGTGCAATTAAGTATTACGTTGTTATAGAAGATTTTGTAATTAAAATTTTATAGTTCAGCGGTTATGAAGCTGCGTTGGGGGAAGATGGAAGTTACCTCTTCTCAGGTAGTGATTAATTAAATGGCTTTAGCGCTTTGTCTGTTCTGCTTGCAGGAAGTTTCGATATTTTTATTCGAGAAACGATCGGTGGAGAAGATACACAAGCCTAAGAGAAAAGAAACCGTCACGGAGACACTGCGAGTTGGAATCAAAGCCCTTGAACGGTTCCGGCATCCAAAAATTTTACAGGTACGTTTTTATATATGAAAATTTATTTTCAACAAGTTGTATTAAGTACGAATTTTATAACAAATTGTATTTTTAGTCTATTATATTATAATCGCTGGTATTAAGTGAAGGAAAAATTGAGAAAAGTTATAAGGCTGCTATTTGTTAAAATAAACAGTAATAGTTGCAATAAAAAACTTCAATATTTCCCTTTAAGCACAAAAATAAACGGATTCCTTTAACTTCACTCTAATACCAAGATTATTCAAGAATTAAAAAAAAAAAAGATATAGGATCTATATAGAAGATATACTAAAATGCGTAGCTTTATTACTGAATTTATCAAATAAATTACCCTGCAAAGAATCAATTAAATAATCATTCAAACGAACGCACCACCACTTCAAAATCTGTTTCCCCGATAAATATTACATCGCACGAAAATTCGTTCAGCACCACTAGCCCCGGTCACCCAATCCATCACACTCCATCGCGATCGTCGAAACCTACAGCAGCGCCACGATAATTAAAGGAACAACTCCGTTATTCGAGGATGCCAGGGGACTGCCCCCTCTCCAAATCGACTCGCGCCAAAATTTCTCAACTTAGCAATCTGTTAGTTTGTCGAACTGCTGTTACGTGTCGATCGCTCGAAGTTTCGCACGCAATTGCAGCTGCGAAAACTGGTAACTCCCTTCGCCGAGCGTCTCAGTGGGAGGAGGGAATAATTTACTTTGCGATCGTGAAAACAGTGTACGTGGAAAGGGGAATGGCTCGAGCGCAATCCTGTGTATGGTTACACTTTGTTTCGAAGTTTGGTCGGCACCTTTTTTCGAAGTTTGGTGGTTAAAAGCTTTTTTCCAAGCAGCAAGGGACTCGTCGAGGAATTGGAGTAATTAATTAACACCCGGAAAGATGGTTAATTTTACATAAAAATCGCGGTTGGGAAGCAGCAACTTGAAGAATGAAAGCGCCTGGCTGACTAGATTTTGATTCTTTTCACTTACGGCGAAATAACGATTCAAGCAGCTTTTTTTGCTTTTAATCGATCAATTACCAAGATCAAATGGTTAATTTTAAGTATGATTTAGAAATGAATTTAAAAATTGCGGTGAGGAATAGGCGATTTAAAGAATAGAGCCTTCGCGAAGATTCTTTCAGCCCGTGGCTGACTAAATTTTGATTCGTTTCACTTACGCTAAAATGTAACGTTTCAGGGGACTCTTTGCTTTTAATTACCAGTACAGTAAAATTAAAAATTGCAATGATGAATAGGCATCCTAAAGAATAGAGGCTTCGCGGGGATTTTTCTTGTAGCGCGCGTCTGACTATATTTTGAGTTATACCACTTACGCAGAAATCGGCTGTCTCAGGTTTTTGCTTCTACCTTTTTCAACTTCATTTTTAACTGTGGAAGTAAGTTTTTTTTTCATTTTTGAGCTTTAATTAAATTTAAAAAATAGCTACATTTTATTTCTGGAACCATTTTCATTTTCTGACTATAGTGTAACGGAAATGAAAAACTATTGTATGTACGTGAAAGAAAAGAAAATTCAAATCAAACTTTTTTTTGAAAGACTCACTTTTTTGAAAAAGATTAAAATAAAAGTTTGAAAATAGCTGATAAATAATTTTTTAGAATTAACCACGGGTAAATAATAATAATGAAAATACAATTTAAAAGTACAGAACGAAAATCAAAAAGTAGATAAAATAAATGCACGAAACGCTTGGGAAATTTTAATTTTGACTCGCGCAGCTTGCGTATAATAAAACGCGTAATAAAATGTGCAATAATAAAATGTTGAAACGTTTAAACACATAAACCGTACAGTTTCTAAATCTCTCTTTCATCACCCTTTTCGCATTTTAAATGGAAACGTACAAACAGTAAAAAAAAATCTGTAAATAAACAAAGGATTTCAAATCATCCTCGCAGTATTCAAATTACAAAAACTGCTATCCGAAAAATAATATTTGAATTATTCTCTCAATTTATTTTTATACCTTCTGACTATCTTTTTCTTCAAGAATTCCTTATTACAACACAATTTAAATCCTCAATTCTTTCTTGAAAAAAAAAAAATTCAAGTGGTGTATTTTATTTTATCCTTGATGGATATCGATACTCATCGATTTAAAAATAAAAATAAAAAAAAACATCCAAAGTAACCTCACCTATCCAGCATCATATTAATAAAAATTGACCGAATATACTTATGTACAATTATTACCGTTATTTTATTTTCTAAATTTTATACTCTGCTTGCAATAAATCAATAAAATAAAATAAAATAAAATAAAATAAAATAAAAATACACCTGCATAACTCTGCAATTTATCCGCTCGTCCTCAGGTGGTGCATACGGTGGAGGAATGCCCGGAGACCCTCGCGTTCGCCTCGGAGCCGGTGATGGCGAGCCTGGCGAACGTACTGGCCGCGGAGGAGCAGAAGCAGGCGGCGGCGATCGCCGCCCAGGCTGCCGCCGCCGCCACCGTGAACCATCACCACCATCACCAACAGCATCCGCCGGCCCCGCAGAGCGGCTCCGGGCGAGTCACTTTCGCCAAACAGTACGAGATGCTCGACATCGAGATCAAGTACGGCCTGCTTCAGTGCACCGAGGCGCTCTCCTTCCTCCACTACAGCGGCCAAGTGATGCACCGCAACGTCTGCCCCAGCAGTATCATCATCACCAAGAAGGGCACGTGGAAGCTCTGCGGCCTCGAGTTCTACGGTCAGTTTGCATACAATGTTCAGTTACAATTTTTTCAGGATGATGAAATTCAAATCGTACATATAGATATACTTATTAGACTTCAGCGGAGAATTTTTTGTCTGGGGTAAATTGGAGGATAATAGACATTTCGTATGTAGGATAAGCAGAGATTTTTAAGTAGTATAAGTACAAGATAAAAAGAAATTTTGTGTTTTAAAGTTAGTATACAGGTACAAGATAAAAAGAAATTTTTTACACAGACTAGGCGTAGGATTAGTAGACATTTTTTACGTAAGATAATTAGTATAAGATTATAAGTAGAATTTTTTTTATTATTCACTCGTTTAAAATAAATTTCAAGTTATTCTTCTTCGGAGGACTCATTGTTTAGTTTTTTCTGTTGTTTAAACGAGTGAAACTCTTGGAAACGAAAAGACGAAAAAACTTTTACTGAAATTTACAATTTACTTATTTTTATTTTACAATTGCTGTTTAATACCCGATTTTAATAAAACTTTAAATGCAGCCACAAATTATAAAATCTAAATTCAATTTTTTTCCTTTCAAATTTCATTGTTTAGTTTTTTCATTGTTCAGTTTTTTCTGTTGTTTAAACGAGTGAAACTCTTGGAAACGAAAAGACGAAAAAACTTTTACTGAAATTTACAATTTACTTATTTTTATTTTACAATTGCTGTTTAATACCCGATTTTAATAAAACTTTAAATGCAGCCACAAATTATAAAATCTAAACTCAATTTTTTTTCCTTTCAAATTTCATTAAATTACAATATTCTTTAATTACTTGTCACTAAAATGTTTACCCCCTAATTCATGGAGGAGCACCTTAATTCAATATTCAGCAACATATCTCCGAGATTGAACTAAATACGTGACCCATATCTGATGTACTGTACTCTCTTAGTAAGCACACTAGACACACTAGTTTCTAATTGCTGTGTCCTTACTAGTCTCTGACATTGTGTCGCAATTTATTGGGCAAAATTTCCCGATTAATTTAAAAACTTTAAAAATAAAAAAAATAAACGCAGCAATCAATACTAATGTTAAAGTTTAATTGATTAAAATTTCCTGTTTTATCAATATTACATTACAATTGGAATTATCGTATTTTATGTCACAATTTATTTACTAATTATATTTAAACCGTTACTTTGAAATATTCAAGTATTAATTTATTTAAATGATTTAATTAAAAGAATTTTGTAGAATCAAATAAAAATACCATTAATAGTTTTGAATTAATAATTAACGCTAACTGATTATTCATTTCTTTAACGGGACTTAAGAAATTATAGCTCATTATTCGATAATTGACGTAGTTATGGAAATTTAAGACCTTTTGTCATGCATACGAAAGCAACTGCCATCGTTAAAATTCATTTATTCCATTGACTTGAAACATTCGTTTATACCGTTACAGAAAAATATAAATATTCAATCGACTGGAAAATTCTATTTTCAGAAAGGGTAAACGAACGAGATGCAATGGACCCAGTTCCCCTTCCCCCGTGGACTAATCGAGTACCTAAAATGACACAACCAAATCTCGATTACATCGGTAAGTAATTAAAAGAATTAATACTTACTATAATTTATATCTAATCTCACGATTACCGCAAATCTCTAATAACTATAAAACAGATGTATAATTAGCGAAGAATAATAAAATAAAAAGAAATAGAATTTTGTCCACTATAAAGCATCTTTTTTTATTTTTATATCTTCCGAAAAATTTTAATCTTAACGTACTAAATCTACCAAAACTAAGGAAAGAAAATTATTCTGAACCGCGTGCATATCCATTTCAAATAAAATCGCAGCCAAAAAAACGGTGCTTCCTGCAAATTAGCAACATACAATCCCGCGACTGAAAAAGCAAGAAAAGAACGACATTCAAAGAAAAAAAAAATTCATCGCTAATTAGCATGCTCAACTCGCGTTTATCCCAGAAAATTTGCAACGCGGAAACCGAGCGTTAAACGTCGCCTCGCCGTTTATAAGCGCGATGTTTAAATTGAATTCTCGCCGACTTTGCGCTCGCTCCCGGCGGGAAGGGCGTGAGGGGAGGAGGAAACTCATTTGGCGCGAGCAAAAAGCTCGCGAACGGAACGAACGCAGCGCGAAGAGTCTACCGGACCATTGTGCCCCCGGTGACTAAAAGCGTTTCTCGATTGCCCCCAGCGCCGGAGGTGCAGCACAGAAAGAACGGCAGCATACTGAGCGACATGTACAGCCTCGGGATGGTCATTTGCGCGGTCTTCAATCACGGCCGACCGCTCATCCAGGCGAATCACAACGTTTCCGAGTACCTCAAGCAGATGGAGACGGTAAGCGGTACAAGTGTTTGAACCCGATTCTAATCAAAGCGCAATTGCCATTGGAGTGCCTGTGATGTACACGTGACCGAATTTAATTCTCTTAGAATACGCACCGAGAATAGCAACGTGGTCTAGACAAAGTTTTAGCTTTCTTTTTTTTTTTTTTTTTTTTTTTTTTTTGTTTGGTTTTTATGTAGTACGCGATTTTAAAAATGACGTTGATATTTACTTTGCTTAGAATGCGCATCGAGAATAGCAACGTTGTCTAGACAAATTTTGTTGTTTTTGTTTTTATTTAGAACACGATTTTAAAGAGAACGTTGAATTTACTTCGCTTAGAATAGCAATGATGCCTAGAATTATTGTTTTATTTTTTTATTTTTACGTACAAGATTTTAAATTTTAAAGACGTCGTTGATACTTACTTAGCGTGTTCTACAAGCCACGTAAATTCGATTAGGTGTATGCGACTGCTTAAAAGACGCGTAAGCTCTTACTACGTACATCTGTATAAAAATCGCATTTCCAATGGGGATGGAGAATGGAATTTAAAGAAATGAGGATTTTTTTTACGTTTTTTGTGTTTTAAAATTAAAATTTTATTTGTTTTGTCAAAAAAGCTCTTTTTGTACTTTCTTTCTGTGGAAAATTGAAAAGTATGAGATTTCTCTATTCTTCTCGGAAAATATAAACAAATATTGCATTTGTCATATTCGGCATTTAATTCGCTTAGTGACAAGCAAAAAAGCACTCCCTAACTACAACGTTATAAACAATATGGATAAAAAAAAATACTTTTGATTTTTTATCAACTCTCAAGGTTTTAATCAATGTCTTGATTATTATACGAAAATATTTTGATAAAAGCATTATTTATAAGCTCGTCTGACGACATATATAATATGGGATGTAAAAAAATATATAAAAGTGCAACAATTTTTAACTTAACAATTAATATCCTCGTTATCCGCTTATATAGGTGGGTACATTAGGTTAATTATAATCAAAATATATACATTGTTGATAGAGTCAACTAATTTCAAAATTATTTTCGTAAAATATCATCGAGATTAACAATCAATCCAAAGAGTAGAAACGTACGAAAAGTCAATTTTTCAGACTGCTGACATCTGCGCAGTATTATTAATGAAAAAAAAAACTTGAAAAATAAAAAAGTACTTTAAAAGTTATGAAATATTGCAATAAATTCTTCGTCGTAAAATTTGTAGACATTTTAAAATTTAAACTTCAAATCTTTATTGATTCCTATAAATTTCCAACGCACTCTGTATATTCCTTTCATAAGTTTCCGCATTCTATGAAAAGAACAATCGTAAAATTTAAGCAAAAACTTTAATCCCAGTTTTTTCACAATGCTCAAACTCAATTTATTGATAAAATCATACTATTGAAAAAAAAGCCTCATATTCAGATTAGCAAATAAACTTTTAAAAATAAACTTTCAACTAAAGCTAAAATAAATTTCAAGTTTAAACGGCAACGTACATTTAAATTCGACGGGCTGCACGGCGTTTCCCGCTTGTTTACATAAAAAATACGCGAAGCCTTCCAGAGATTTGTATACAAACATCCAATACTTTTCGTAAGCAGATGTACACATAATTTCATTCGGTGGCTCCCAGCCTCGAACTCGAGGGCTACGCTATACTCCACTTACTTCATGTAAATTCTTAAAAAAAGAAAAAAAAAATCCCCTCCCACTGAATTATTCACCAGGAATGCCGTGACAAAGTCGGAGAAATCTTTTTTAAGTATTTTCTTTTTATTTCGTTAAACTAAATATCCAGCGCCCCGTGAAAATATATAAGGGTAAAGTCTATCAGACAATGGGGGTTCTGGAAGTGACTGTGAAAACGCGAAAGTCTGGCGATCGCACCTTCAAGAGGCGCTCATCGATCGTTCCGAATCGCTTAGTTTCAAGGCACTTTAGTTCTACTTGAATAGTCACAGGAGATGGAAAGTTCATGCGAGATTTCGGCATCAAGTTTGCATACATTCGGGGTCTACCCTTCGGCCATCCTTCCGCGGCCCCTCAAAAAAGGCTTTGTGTTGCAAATTTTTTTAGGACGACCTATTCATAAAAGAAAAATAGCTACGAGAGTTTGATAAAAACTTTCTCGTGAAATTAACTTTGTAAAGTACATAAAATACAATGGAACAACTTTTTGTTCCTTAATTCTTATCTGTCGTCCGGCCTTCTTTTGTTAAGAATTCTCGTGTCTTTTTTTATTTTTTTTATATTCGAAGGAAAATATTTTGTTGTTTTTTTTTTGTCAACGAAATTAAACGTTGAATTATTCGTAAATTTTTCGCATGAATTTTTGAACTGTTTCGAATAAAAAGCAAGCTCATAAATCATTCAAAAGAGGCTCCACAGGAGTAAAGATAATCCGCGACCTTCAAAAAATAATATTGTCAATCTATCATCCTTACAGCATTACCTGGTGCTCTGACAATGAATAAAAATTATTCTAAATTGGGTGCAATGATTTATGCATGTTTGAACGATATGCCCCTCACTGCAAATGAATAATAAATCCTGAATAATCGTTTATCTTTAAATAGTTCAAAAATAATTTGTACAAAATAATAATACCAAGCAAGTAAAAATTATAAAACAAAATAAACTTAAAATACCTCCTAATTCATCTTAATGCAAATAAACAAATTAATCTAACGCATAAGTATAAAAAAAAAACATTATCTAAAATTTAACTACATGAAAATAAAAGAAAAGCTACATCAGCATAAACAGATCAAACCAAATCCATCTTAATACAAATAATCAAATTGATCGATCGAAAATATAAAAAAAAAAATGATCTAAAATTTAACTGCATCGAAATAAAAGAACAGCTACATAATCAGCAAAAACAGATCAAGCAAAAATTCGTTTGCACTTAAAAAGCAGATGCAAAATTTAAGAAAATTACCTAACTATAAAAAGAAAAAAGAAAAGCGATCTACACGAGCGCTGCTCCTCGACCCCTCATAAATTCCCTCCCCCGAGAGGGCGAAACCAGCAACGATCTTAAATCCTCGGCGCTATCGCAGTTGGAGGACCAGGTGCACAAGCTGCTGCCGCGAGTGCCGGTGCCACTTCAGGAGGCCGTGTCGCGGCTGCTCCACAAGGAGCTCAGGCAACGACCCACCGCCCAGCTGCTCTCCCTCATCAAGTACTTCAGGTAAGCTGCTCGGACGTGCTCTGAATTTCCAGTTCCCGGCGAGTTCAACTCTTTGGACCCACATTCATCTTTTTTTTTATCCACCACTGACGCGTAGAATTTCTCTGAGCGTCGATTAGGGATATGCTGAACATTTTTTTTTAAGTGATTGAGCAGATAAGAGTTAGTTTGAGTAGTTAAAGTCCTCTCTTAAAAAAAAAACGATGGCTAGACGTTTGTGAAGTATTTTAAAACGCAATTTGATTATATCCGCAAATCTAAAAATTTAAAACATGAATAAAAGAGGTGGATGCGCGAAAAGCGTCGTATTTTGCTGGTATTATTAAAAATTAAGTTACCTTTGTGTTATTTATTATTTAGATGAAAAAGAAATAGTAATAAAATATTGTGTGCAGATGTTGCTTGATTGTTTGGAAGATTTAACATAGAATTATTAGTGACTTTACAGAAAAGATCTGAGAAATTTCAGTTTTAATAAATAAAGTACCTATGATGACAGTAGAACAAGAGGAGTATAGTCAGACAGTAATTTGAATATCTATTTTAATGCAGTTATAATATAAGGTCGAGTTTCCTAGAAATGGTCATGACAATTCAGATAAACAACTCATTTGATGAAAATAGAACAGACTCTGCGACAAAGTTGGTTTTTTAAATAAATTCTAATTAGTTTATTTTTTTTTATAACTACACTCGAGACTTTCTTCAAGAATGAATAAAAAATCTCCTTATAAAAAATTTGCAGTCATTTTATTGTAGGTTTTCTTGGCGCAGTATAATGAATCAAATGTAGTGTCAGTAGAACTAGCCGAATATAGTCAGACACCAATTCGAATTTCTTTTATAATGTATCAGTTACGGAATTAATTTCTCAAAATTTCTAAAAATAATCTTGATAATTCTGAAACAACTCAATTGATGAATGTAGAACAGATTTTAACACAACGTTGGCTTTTTAATTAAACAAATTCTATAAATTAGTTAGCTTAATCTAAATTTCCACGTTTGCAAACACTCATAAAAGATCCTTTCACAAAAAATCCACGGTCATTATAAAAAAGTGCGTTACCTCGATCGTGAAATTGCTCGTCGAGCGAGTCCTCGTCGATTTATTACCTCCTCGATGCGGGCGTGGTTTTACGACTGATCCAAGCGTCGAGTCGCATCGACACCATCTGCTATAGCAGCTTCCTAAGGACGTGCTGTTTGCCACTCACGGCAATCATTAGCTCACAATTTTCCATTCTACATACGCGAAAATAAACTTTCGATGGCTTCTGATAGAAGAATTATCTACTTAAATAACTGTTCAGGAAAGTAATTGCCAGATTATGTTATACTTCATCGCTTGATGTGTAAGTAAGAAAGTTTAAATTACCATTCTGCTGACGATAATGGAAAATGTAACTTTTTTAATGGCTTCCGTCGAGATGGAATCTTTATAATCGTGCATTACCTGCAAGACGTACGTAGGAATTTATGATTGGACTTTAGTGACGTTACTCATTTATTATCAGACTTGGAAAGATAGTTACTTATATCAGTCGATTCTTAAGGTTCATTAATTTAATGAATTTAAAAATGTTTATGAAATTTACGTTACGCTCCTTGTAATAATTATATTTTGTAATAATTCATTATGTGCTTTGACATTTATAATTTGGAATGAAAAGCCTTACTGATCAAATAAATTTCGCCGATTTCCCCAGCAGTAATTTTGAAAACGTAGACTGTAATAATAGTAAAGAAAACGATACGTAGTAACAGTCGGGACTAGTCAGACATGTCCTTGCACCTCCAAGTCGGTTTATAACAACACATTAAAAAGAATATTTTTACCAAAGCAAAAGTAGAGTAATCTAAAGGAGCTAACCACACAGCAAAGGCATTATTTCTTTTTTTATTTTACTTTTTAATTGACGTGCAAAAACATATTTTTTTTTTTATTTTACTGTTTCATTGATGTGCAAAAGCATCGTTTTCTTTTTATTCTACTTTTTCACGCTTACAACATTACTGCAAATCAGTAAAGTTTATTGCAGTTAAGTTAATTTATCGTGAAGCAGTAAATTTTATCTGAATTTTCTTTTTACCAATGTAAAATAATATCCTACTTATCAACCTTCCGAAAGATAAATTTCCCGCAAGAAATAATTGTCAATTTATGTATTTTGCAGTGATCCATCGGTGCACGCTCTTCAATTCCTAGACGTTATTAACATGAAGGATCCAGCACAAAAGGCGCACTTTTACAGAAACACACTGAAAGAAGTACTGCCCTACATCCCACGAGTAAGAATAAAAAAGATTAAGCTTTTCCTTTATCTTACGAACAATGCGCCGCGCATCTTCGAATTACAACTTTATCGGGGATTTTCCGCGAATAAGAAAAACACCGGCTCTTTGCTCGATTCGCCCTCCGCGACAGCGAAACATTATTTCATTAATGGACGGCAATAAAAGTCCCTTTGTTGCGCTGACTCAATGGAGTCAAGGTAATGCGAGCCTGGCCATTACCTTTGCAGTGTGAAAAAAAAAATTGTCGCGTAAGAAAGTAGGGTGAAGTAAATAAATCGGTTTTTTTTTTGTCGTTAAGGAGGCTGTATTCCCACGCACTTCCATTTCAATGTATAAATAAATTATTATACAATTATTAAACAGTTTATAAAAGAAATATTTATATTAATAATTTTAGATGGTTCTGATTATTAATATCTTATTACGTTTATTTAACTGGTCAACACTTTATCTTATTTATTTACAATCATATTTTATTACATAAGGACTCTAAATTCATTAAAGAGTATTAAAATATAATGTTAAATAATTAAAGCCTTATAATTAAAATGAATAATTAAAATTAACAATTACTTCATTATCCAATGGCGTTTATACTTGTTTTTTTTTTTTTAATATCAAGAAAAAGAAAAGCTCGTAAATGATTTTGATGAAACGAATCGTTCCCAGAAATTGTGGTACCAGCACATCTGGCCATACCTGCAGAATGAGGCGCGCTCGCAGGAGGTGTTCACGGCGGTGCTTCAACCGATACTCTACATGATCCAGGAGGGTACAGTCGAGGAGTACGAGAAAATAATACTGCCGAGCTTCAGACCAATTTTTACGGCGCCGAGGCCTACCCAGGGCACGGTAGTGCTGCTCGAGAATCTGCACGTCATACTCGAAAAAACACCCATCGAGGACGCCAATCGCGAAGTCCTACCCATGCTGTACCATGCCTTTGAGAGTAGCAGCATCCAGATTCAGGTTTATTTTTAAACTTCTCATTGAATTATCAAATCATCTGTTAAAATGCTTCATTACTTCGTTCTTATTGAAGTGGAGTTTACGTTTTATTTGTTCTTTCTTTTTAAATTCTTTTTTCTAGACTAAACCGGTAATATTTGCGAAATTAACAAAAGTTATATAAACTAAGACTAGTGTACTATTTTTTTTTTCCAGCAATGTGTAAATTGTAGAAAAATTTTACAGAAAATTTAGATTTCTTATTCGCCCTACTGTGAATGAAATTCTCAAAATGTGTACTGTACATGGCAATTTCACAATTTCTCTATTTTTTTCTTCGCACGGTAATACATTCAAAACTCTTTACTTATCTATAAACACGCGAATAAAATATATATACACGTATCCACAGTACAGAAATAATAGAATAAAATCCGCGGATAATGAATAAAAATATGAACCGATAATTTCGTCCATCGATCAATGTCCGCGCCGCTCCGTCACCTGTAAACGTCACGCACACGCGTTTTTCACAGTCCGCAGCATTTGTCGCGGTGTCGAACGTGACGGACTACCTGGACGACCTGGTGATCCGTCGAACGGTACTCCCGAAGCTGAAGTTGGCCTTCGAGACCTCGACGACCGATCAGCGCATACTGATAAATACGCTGTCCTGCATCCTGGATCGGCTGGAGAAGCAGCAGATCATCGACGACGTCCTGCCGCTCCTCTACGAAGCGAAGCTCCAGGATCCCGACACCATAGTGCGGGTTGTAAGTAAGTGACTTTGCCTCGATACTTGTGCTTTGCCAACATCGGATATTTCGATTAGTCAGTTTAATTAATTTTTTTAGGCAGTCAATTTACTGAATAAACTTTTAACGTCGCGCTTACAAAGTTTTATTTTTCATTATTTTTTGTTTATTTTATATTATGTTGGAGTCTTAAAATTTTATTTAAAAAAGTAAAACACAGGACTAGAAAGTACTTGGACGTTTTGTCGCTATTTATCAGAACTATAGAAAGAAAAAAAAACGCATTGAAAGAAACTTGTTTGGGTATATTGATAATTGTGATAAACAAACGTATTCTGTGAGTGAAGTTCTTTAATAAAACGTGACGACTGCTCGCGTCGTCACAAAATTCCCAAGCAAAAAGCACGCCATTAATATGGATTTTCCTTCTGCTATAGACATATATAGGATAATGCTGAGCGACAAGAAATATGGATTGTCCGTAAATATAATGGCGACACGCGCATTGCCGACGCTGATTCCGCAAACGGTGAATCCTGGCTTAACCCTCGAGAACTTTACAAATCTCCTGGAGGTTGTGCAAGAGATGATCAATCAAATAGAAAGGTAACGTGAATTTCCATATCAGCCTCTCTTTTTTTTTTTATAATATACATTTTTGTAAATTATAAAATAACCATCCTTTCTTACGTGACGTAATTCAAAAGTTTAAAATTTTCAACAATAAAAACAAAAAGTAGAATGACGTAGCAAAGTGTATTTATTTCTCAAAATGTATTCAAATTAATTTCATTCCAATTGAAATAAAAAAATTAATTGCACCGACGAAAAAGGCATCAGAGAAACAAACTCAAGCTGGACAATCTGTCTATACCGAGTCCGGAGAGGCACCGCACGCTGCGCCATCAATACAGCACGGACAACATGCACGTACCGCCCTTCAACATCCCGAATCTGCGCATCGAGCAGAGGAAAACCTCGTCGGCCGAGGATATGGCCAGGAAAAACTCAATCGGTGAGCGAGCGAGTGATAAATTTCGACCACGCGCTACTTTATTTATATACAGCGTTGACGATCGAGCGTCGTTATAACGGATTCCATTTTTCTTTTCTGGTTCAAGGCTCTATGTCCATGACGGCCTCCGCGGAGAATATGGCGAGGAAAAACTCCGTGACTGGTGAGACTTATGCTTTGTCACATATTGCACGGGAAAGTGTAGCTGGCCATAATTGAATTTGGAGTTATTAATCGTTTTATGCCGACTAAATTTATTTATTGAGAATTTATTTATTTATGGATTCAATTGTGTTGATTTATTGAGAGGTTAAACATTACGAGCAGGAAACTGAGTTAGTGGAGATTTCAAAATTTGTAGTGTCCAGTAAAGTAGATTAAGATTTATAATAAAACTATATAATATATAGTTTATTTAAACAATTTGTAATAAATAGTATTTTTTATTTGTAGAAAATACATATTTAACCTTCTCATCATTATTAGAAAATTTCCCATTTGTAATGCAATAAAATTCGTGTAATTATATCAATGCAATGTGATCATTCCGTTTAAGGATAAAATATCGCCCACGGCCAGTAAAAATAACATTATTTTCCAGACTTATGACCATGAAACGCGTGAAAAATAGTTCTATCGATCAAAGAAAACAAAACGAATTCCCCAGCAGTAATTTGTTAAACGTAGAGACTGTAATAAAAGAAAAACAAACATCAAGTAGTAACATCCGAGAATAGTCAGACATGCCCTTACGCCTCTAATTTAGCCTATAACGACGCAGTAGAAATAAAATCTTCGAAATCTACGATCGATCAACTCACAAAAATAGTATCAATCCATAAATAAATGAGTAATTCTAATAGCTCCAACAAAATGACCAAAAAAAAGGTGAAAAACTCTTATCGAAATCTCTGATATGCAATGTTTCGAGAATCACTGGTGAAATCGAAATACGAATTCGAAATGAATTACGTCAAAGAATACTCTGAAGGATAAGACTTCGAAGTTCTCTGCTTTGAGCCACCAAGTACGGAAGTATATCTGCGTAAATAAATATACTTATATATACTTCCGCAGTTCGTAGCTTAAAGCAGCCAACTTCGAAGTCTTAAACAGCGGAGTATTCTTCGATTTCGCTTGAAATTCCCTGTTCAAGGTACCGAAAAATGCGTAAAACGCTTACACTGAGAAAAAAGTCAAAAGTAAATTTAACTATACACCCTAGTAAACCGGAATATAGTTAATTTTGCCAGAATTATGGTACCTATTATTATTTTTTTAGTAACAGTTTCTAGATTGAACAGTTGAAAGTACTTGAAAGTTATGGAAAGTTTCTTATAGTAAAAATTACTTAAGTGTGTAGTTAAATTAACTATATA
>JAWWEN010017599.1:0-20388 GCA_035582955.1 Sycophila texana | reverse complement strand
TATCATTTGATTGTCACAGCAAAATCTCACGTGATTATCATGTGATTAGCATGTGATTTTCATGTGATCTGCACGTGGCAATCATGTGATTATCACATGATAATCACATGATAATCATGTAACTTTTTTCAGCAGGGAGGAGCCCAGAAATAAACCAAGCTCCTTGTCTCATATTTTAATGAGTCAGTTAGAACCAATTCATTTTCAGTCAGTACCGAGAAAGATATCGAAGAGGCAGATAAAAGAAATTGCCTTGTAGTAGTGACTCACCTCTTTCCGGGACGGGGTCTCGTTGCTCGTCGCCAAGCCGAAGTTCGCTCGACTTCTCGTACAAGTCGAGGATCTTGACGGTGCAGCGCAGGTTCAATTGGCCGTTCACGTAATGAACCGGTCGCAGCTGAAGGCTTACCTCGGACAACTGATCCTCGTGCTCCTCCACGGAGTTGCCTGTGCCGATACCATGAGTGCTGCTGTAGGGTTTTCGCTGGCTCCGTTGCTTAGCTTCCAGCTATGGGCACACCCAAAATTAACGTGGTCTTATTACGACGAGATATTTTGGCAGGTACATGATATAAAGTACAATTTAGTGGCTAAAGGTTACGCTTGGACATTTCATCATTTGATGAGGGACTGTATCCATTGTGCGGGTGTTATATTGCCGTTTGTATCAATTAGTATAAATTATAGTTATATAACCATCAATTTCACTGAAAACTGATGTAAATTGGGATAACTGAAGCATCTAATTTTCAATAAATGTTTGAACATAGTTTCCATTTCCACTCAGAATTATAGAAATGCTTTTGAAGTTTCAAATACCGACGAGAAAGTTACTCTTCCTAGAAAATTGGATTATACTGTGAACTTGAATGAGGACTAACTGTAGTCTTGAAATCTGTTCCCACATGTTGAACAATTTTTTTTTTATTTTGTAAAGTATAATAATAAAGATATTCGAGAAAACAATTTACAGGTCGACGGAGGACAGGGATTACTTCAGGGTTTGTAGGGGTAGGCACTACTATCGGCTGTGGCTCGCCGCATAAAGTTTTATGCGGCACTTGGGTGCTGCGTGGAAACCACACCCCTGCGTTACATAACCGTGGCGATGATAATTTTACGAGGACGCGTAATGTGCCGGCCAAAAACGAAAATTACTCCGTTAATCGCAGTGCACAAGTTTTCGCGATTCACGTGACCATAGAGGATTGGGATTAGGACACGATACGTTATTAGAACCTTCGACTTAGTAAATTTACTTTATGAAATCTCAGAAGATTGTAATTTACCTGCATACTTTTATTGACTGCTGGGCTACTTATTAATTAATAATAATAATATACTTATATGACTAATTGCATATAATTAAATTTAAAAATACTTATTATTAAAATAGAAAAACTATTAGGCATATTACAAGTAAGAATTAAAATTGAGCTCATATTTATTTGTACCTCATAGTTTTTTGAAATTTGGATTTTCACAAAAATCTTTTAGTAATGCAGGTGTATTCATAGAAATTCAGGTTTCATTAATGAAAATATCTGTTTTACATATTATTTTGCCATAAGAAAATCGCTCACGAAAATTTATTCACATCCATGCTCCAAACCCTATACACTCTCCTTAATAATATAAGTTTGAGCTTTCATATATCACCTTATTTTTTTAGTATTACCTCGTAAGCCGCTTTTAACGATAACCTACAAGTTTACCTTTATGTTTTCAAAAGAAAAAATATTTTTACGGAATCCTGCGTGATCTCGGGTCGAACCTATAAGCTAACAAAAGATCGTGCAAGTATCGCAACATTTGCGCCCGACGGCAGCTGCAACTCTTTTTTACACCACGAAATTTCGCCGCGCGAAACTAACACCGGGGATTAATTCCCAAGGATGAAGGAGAATTTTCGCACGCAGGTGCAACCAAGTCAATTTTTCCGAGGGTCTACGCGACATCGTCAATTAAAGTCCAGCACAAAAAATGCCTTATTCGGAGTCAACTTTTTCCGAGGCGTCTATTTGTGTACTTTAGGTCTTTCATTAATTTCATCACTGTAATTTCTTTTATCTCTCGAAAATCTCGACCAACCGTTTGTGTGCTTGCCGAATTTTTTCAAAGAGAAAACTCGTGCTCTAGACACACACCTGCAGGTCTATTGCTATTCTATGGCTTCCCCCGAATGAAAGATAATTATTGCAATTTATTTGAAGTCACTTTTTTTCTTCGTTAAAAAGTAAATTTCTTTTTCTTTTTATTAGTGCTCTATTAATAACTTGTAAAGTGGGACTTTTGTTAAAGTGACATTTTGTTTCCCTTTTATAGTTTAACGTTTTATAATAACAATTAACATTTGTGAAACTAAAAATATTTACAATGTGTAACAATTAGTGAGCAGTTATTACAATAAGAGAAAAAATTATACCTATAGCATTTAAGCATTTATGTTGATGTTAATAGGATAATTAGATACATTTGTAAAAAAAAGTTTTAAACAGTTTTTTTTTAAATTGTTGATAGCTATGAAAATAATGATCATATATAACTATATTTTAGTTAATAAATTATTTATTGCCGACGTTTCGGTACTGGTATGAGTACCTTATTCAAAATTAAATAGCATAAGAGAAAATTATTGTACATTTGAGAGTACTTTTAAATCAGTACCAAAACGTCAGCAATAAATAATTAATTAAAGTGCGCTTCTACGTGATCATTCTTTTCACCTTGTATTATCAAATTACTTCGTAAGTGAACGTTCGAGTCTTCCACTAACAAAAAGCGTTGTTTTCATAATTAATTTAGTGATAATTATGAACCAGTTTAAAAAAAATGTCTTTTAAGATCAATTTATCCAGCTAAAAAAAAGAAACAGAATCTTTAGAAAAGTGGTTATACATTGAACGATCGTAGCAATGCTGTCGTTTGACTCTTAGATGGGATCGAAGGAGGAGAAGCGAAAGGCGGTGTCCCGGGAGTAGGATGGCGGTCCGATCCGGAGGAACGTAGCCATTGTCTTCCAGCTGCAAGCGTGCATCTCTCTGGTAGCGCGACAAGACCGTATAAAGCGAGAGAATTTTTCGAGACAAGTGACAGAGAACGAGAGGGGGCGAAATCGCCCTGGGGATAACATCCGCACTGAAAAGAGAAAAAGAGCCGTTGTGAAGCAGGCGCCGGACGATCCAGTTTACGAGTTACCGGGAACGCGACACTCCTGCTGTTCCGACCCCGAGACGTAAACGTTGCGCGAAATAATCCTTTCCGCGTTGTTTATGAATAGGCGTCTTTGTTCCCTGCGACTGTACATCATCTTTCTTTGTGTAGCATTGGAAAACTGTAATTTTAAAATTACTTGGGTGTTGAATAAAAAATAAAAAAAAAGGGTAAAGCTGCGGAGCCAATCACCTGCCTCTTTATACTTTCTCTCTCTACTTCTTACTGCTCCTCTCTTTTTTCCATCTCTCTTTTAAATTTAAAGAACTTAAAGTGTAACGCTTCGGATACTTTGCGATGCGCTTTATTTTTAATCTGATGAGAGAAATAAGAGGATGAGGCGGCTGAGTGTACGCGTATTCCAGCCTAACGAATAGAATTTGCTAGTAAAGTTGACACCTGTTGGCAGTTCAATAAACGTGGATGAAATTGTGTGGATGTTTAGATAGCTCTGTAAATATATAGATATTCGCCTTCACTAAAAATACTCGCCACCTATTACAACCCAAATGCCTTGTTCAAAATGAAAAATGAAAAAAAAAAATGAAAAAAAATGTTATCGTGATGTAATTGAAGCAACAAGTGTAATGAGGATTATAATATAATCTCGTAAAAAATCGTACTCCTGCAGTGATAAGAAATTGGTTTAAAAAACTCAGTTTGTTTTGAACTTTACCTTATATTAATGTAACAGAATTACAATTTCTTTGAAAACTTTTACATTGATATTTTAAATGTGCCTTTTATTATTTTTTTTCATCAAAAATCAAAATCAAACAACTGAATTAGCACCTGCTAGCGCCTCAATTTTCATCCGATTCCAAACATCAAACAATAAACAAATATTCTAAATCTCTTTTTTATGTTTCGATGCATTTTTTACGAGTATCAAAAAATGATTCGTACTACGATAAATATAACTCGAAAAAAAAAGAAAAACATTCGACCTCCTTTGCTTGCGCGACAATCACCGAAAAAAGGAATTTCGCTTTAACACAAAAGTTCTATCGTAAAATAGTATTTACCTTTTTATCGGATTTTTGATTTACAAAGTTCCAAACCAAAATTTTGACGAAAATTTACGACTGCAGTAAAGTCACTGCAGCGTTAATCTTCAAAAGAATTTTTTTATTCCTGTTATATATTCAGCATATCCCTCTGCTTTGAAGAAATAAAAAATTGAAATGAAAAATTTGATCGTTGGCTGTCAACCACGAAATATAATTAATTTTTTTATTTGACGCGATTATAGTTATTTATATTATGTCTTAAAAATAGTTTTAAAAAATTTTGCATTGTGTATTTAAACAGAATAATAACTAAAGCCTAACTAATGCATACTACGTATAGGCATGCGCTAATGAATAGAGTTCAAAACTCATTGTACAAATCTTCGAGTAGTGTTTATGCATATTTTTTAATACTACCCTTTCCTTAGTACGACCAAAAGGTAACACGTACGTGATACTTTCTATACATAAGAAAAATAGGGGCCGGTAAGATAAGAAAGTGAGAAAGAAAGACAGAGACAGCGAGTTCAGAGGCATAGAGAGAGAGAGAGAGAGAAAGTTGGCGACAATTTGCGCGGTCATAACGTACGTTCGAGCCAGCTGCTGCGTGCCGCTAGAGGAAAATATTTTCCCTGGAACGACAGTTGGTTGGAAGAGATAGAAGGGAGGCTGAAATTATAGAACGAGTGATAAAAAAGCCTCAACGACCTAACTAAACGACAGAGGTAGAGCGAGCGAGTAAGAGAGATAGAGAGAGAGAGAAAGAGAGAGAGAAAGAGAGAGAGAGAGAAAGAGAGGGAGAAAAAGAGAGAGAGCAAATGGGAGTGAGTGTGTGGGTGAGAGAGAGAGAGAGAGAGAGAGAAAGAGAGGAAGAAAAAGAGAGAGAAAGAGCGAATGGGAATGAGTGTGTGAGAGAAAGAGAGGAACACCTTCCTACCGTATGTGTGTGCAGGTGGGACGATACGAAGGAAAAAAGAAGTAGCTTTCGGGATGGCTGAAGTGCTCCTCGTTCCAGAGTTCTGAAACTCTTTAGAAACTCTCTCTCTCTTTCTCGCACTGCGTTGCTGCAAAGCTTCATTTTCCATCCGTTTTCTCTTTCAGAGGACCAACATTATAAGCATATCGCGATTGTGGTGGAAATTTTAATGAAATTAATCAAATCAAAAGCCTATTGATTTTTTCCTTCCAACTTTTTTTTTTTAACAATTAAAGTCGTGTAAAAATAACGAGTAGTTAATTTTTCTTGACTTGAGCATTATGATTGAAGTAATTAAAAAGAATTTTTTGTAATAATAAATTGCGTAACGCTAACGAGTGAAGTGTAATTGCCTACTGCGCATGAGCAAAGTCGTTATACTATGACGTTACGCGAATGGCGCGCTTGAATTGGCAACTAATTTATTAGAATTTTTTTTCATGTACCTAGTGTTGAGTAAATAAATTTCTAACAGATTTACAGGAGGTTAATTTTTCATTACTCAACGCATTTGCGTGTTGAAGCAGAATAACACACATGTTAGTGGCCACTAACACCCGGGTGTTTTAGAAAATAACCTTTGCAATACATGCAATTGGCCACTAAACACCTGGAAATATGGTTACCAGGTGGCGATCTTTTTTCTTTTTCGCTCACACTAAATATTACGTCATTTACTCGAGAGCGTAAAAAATGAAAAATCGCCACCTGAGCACTCTGCCTGGAAAGCTTTCACGTAATAGGATATTTACCTAGTAAATATAAGAAAAAATAAGTTTCATTCTTTCCTCATCTTTCAAATGATCTTTCTATATTAAATTATTAAAAGAATAGCAATGCCTGATTCTAATTAAATTATAAAGTGTGTTAAATTATCAGCACATTCAATTAATATCTATTTAAATTGAATGAAGTTTGGTTTAGCGAATCGCATTAAATTTCCATTTCATCGATTTTCTTATTATTGTAATTACTTTTTGAGAGTGACGCAAACGTCGATTAATTGGTATCGCCAACTAAAAAGACAAATCGTTAACTTTAAACTGGGTACAAAATAAATTAGAATCGAATAAAAAATCGAGTAAACAATTTTCTCCGTTGACGTCGATTTGTTAATAAAGTGAACAATTCGATCATAGATTGAGTTTGAATTTCTGTGACGTTGCAATAGCCTGGCAGCAATTACAGCATACAGAACTAAATCAACGAATGCGATAAATGAAATCAGCATCGAACGAAACGCTTCGTATCGACCGAGTCGAACAGTTTCCCTTCGACGTTGCAGCTCTATCTCCAATACAATGCTCTCGATGATATTTGACCCCATGCAGATGACGGTTCATCGTAACTTCCCTTTTACGACCATAACTATATATAACTATATTTTATCACTTTCGTTTGTATTGATTCTAGTTTAGGTTTCATCATGTTTACAAAATTCGATGGTAACTATATTCGACGTTTCTTTAAAGAAATTATAAAATTTCAGTTGACAAACTGACTCACTAAATTTTTTTATAAAGATACGCTATAAAAAAAAATAATTCGAAAAAAAATAAAGAGAGATTCAATTGAAAAGGTATTATAAAATATATTCCAATTGAGAAAAATGATGTAAATGTGAGGGTGCTCTGACTATCAAAAGCTCGGATCATATCGGCGTATATCCTTCAAGAAGTAATGGAATTTTAGAAAGGCAATGTGAACTAGAGGGGAAATAAAAAGGAAACAGAAAAGGCTGAAATGCAGATCGTCACGATTTTTACTTATTATGAAGTGAAAATCGAAGAGCTAAATTGAAATTTTTATTGAAACCAGGTAATATTGATTGATATTTAAATATAATTTAAATATAATTTAAAAAGAATAGAAACCATTCTTATCGAACGAAAATCGCGGGATCACTTAGGAAAATTTATGAACAGTAATTACAAAAACAATGCAAATCTTCAATTATCTTGCTTACGGCCAGTTAGATTATATTATCAGTTTAAATAAATAAAATTTCTCTTTTGGAAAACACCTCTTTTGGAAAACTACATCACCCGTTTTTAGTAGTTCCTCCTACATTTTGCTACTCTCACTTTTAAAGTGAATTAAATAATAAAAAAAAAACGTATTAAAATGATAGTAAATTTCATTATCTCGCGCAATAAAGAAAATTACGGTAGAATCTAGTGGAAAGTCGTGCCCTAAGGCATTAACTACGAATATAGGCAATGAAGACATCAGGCGAGGTCGTTACTTAAACTGTGGTACTTGCGAGCTTTTACAATTACTCCTCGTAAAGATGTAATCGAATGACTCGCTGGAATGTATCTCGCGTGGAAATCATCGATTTCTCCACCAATGACGACTTCACAAATGGACACGGCCGCTCGCGGCTAATCAAGGACACTCTTGGGCACTACCTTTCGCCCGATTTGTTCCCCTGAACCATGCGAAATACGCAGCGATTAAACTTTATACGGAAGTCGATCGCTCTGGGCGACCATATATATAAAGAGAGAAAGAGAGATAGTGAGTTAAAGAGAAATAAAGAGAGAGAGAGAGAAAGACTCGACGGTAGAGCCTCCCGACTGATTGCGGAAGGCAGAGTAGAAAAACGATAGGCTTGTTTGGATCAGCTTTCATTGTAGTAACGGGAGAGGGTTGCTCGCTCGGATTCTTTGATGAACGGGCACCTACGGCTACTGGAATTCATTTTGAATGTGGACTTATGCCAAGTGTACGCCGAGCATTATGACACGGCTGAGCCCTTATCGATTGAAGCTCGCTCGTTTCTGGATGGAATTCCCGCCTGAACGACTGCGTATATACAACCGGCGACTTTTCTTTTTTTTTTAAGGAGTCAGTTTTCCCTCTTTTTTCTATCCAATATTTGCTCGGAAGATGCAGGCATGACTATTAGTCTATCGTTAGTAAGAGCTGGCACGTAGTAGACAAACATAAATTGCGCTGCACTGATGCGCTTTTAATTAGACATATAAAGTCAATAGTGCGGATGATTTTGATATTTATCAATCAAGGTTATTTGGTGATATGTATGCTTGCATTGAAGCCATATATTGAATTAATTGATTACTAATTTGCGCAATAGCGTTGCGGTGTAAACGTGCGGTTTTAATCACTCCTTGCCGAGAAGAATATTTATAATTATTTACTTTTAATCCGGGAAAGAGTTACTCTCTAAGTCCAATTCAGTACGTACTCACTAAATTATTCATTAAATTACTAGAATAAATATTCACTATAATATTAGTGAGATTCAGATCAATGTTTGATAGTGAATATTCACCGAATGGATTGGTAATGATCCACTGAAATTTTCAGTGAACATTCAATGAAAAATATACGTTGATAATTAACAAATATTTCACTACACGAAAAGTGACACTTTCACTGCTTAATCAGTAAAAAATAGAGCGTACTTTTTAAAATTTGCACTGCTTTACTAGTGAAAGAGATTTCGCATTTAAAGCAGTGAAATTTGTACTGCTTCATTAGTGCAAACAGAAATCGTTATTTAAATCTGTGAAAATTTCATTTAGAGAGGGATTTAGAGAGAATTTAATAAATATCAATCTGGCACATTAGCGAAGCAACCCGTAAAAAGGTACTCGCTAATGTTTGATGTCAACCGAGGAATTTTTCTGACTTACCTGCTGTACGCAGCCCGCTTCTATTCTAGCCTATTCCGCGCTTATGCACATCGCATACGTACATCGGCTCGCACTGAAAAAGCAAGCTCTGCAACGCTCAGTTTCCTAGATGCGCGCGGAATTCCGCGTCATTGCTCATGACGGCGCAGTAGCTTAAGCGACATTCTGTATCTCCGGCGAGCTTTATGCCTTGGAGAGTCGCGGCAATGGAAAACTTTACACCTACTTTGCCTTGCCGCATCGAAGCTGCACACCCGTCGGCTTATCTCCACGCTCTTTTACGAGCGGCCGAAGGAAAGCGTAAATAATACACTTTTAATTGAGTACCCGCGATGCTTTCAACTGACGTCGACTGTAACAACCCCTTTCTCCTTTTTTTTTTTTAAATTTAATTAATGTTCAAGCTCCGATGCTCCAACTGCACCCCTTTTCTTCCATCACGAAGACACTCCCCTTTCTGAATCCCTCTTCGCCGTTGGTTTGGTAAACGTAATCGAGGGGTAGAGGCTCTCCCCTTGCCTCATCTGTCCATTGAAAAAAAGTACCACTTTTTCCTAATTAGCTGCAGAGCACGCGCTCACGTTTATCATTATTCGCCGACTTTAATTTACCGCAGGCTTAAATTATTTCGTAAGTGGACCTTTGTCAGACTTGTATACTTGAGCACCGCGAATATCGGATGCGTCAGCGGGGAGGGGGTTTGGCGAGGTTGCATGGAAAACTGCGGGCTTTGTTGAAATGCAGTGAGGCAGAAGTTTCCTTCAGCCGTGAGATGCATTGAGCTAATACACTTGAAATGTTGTTGAAAGCTCGCATCGCTAATTGGTTTTTTTAAAGGTAAACGAGTACGGAAAATTGTCACCCTCAAATTATGATTATGCGTTATGTAACGAGTGTTATGTAACTATTGTTCAGAGGATGATTATACAATTCTTGTTTTGAATTGAAAACAAATATAGTGTTTCTTTTATCTTCGCATAAAATTTAACGAAAAAAATTATTATTTTTTATATAAATAATATCCGTTTACAATTTACCTGACTGTGTGGAGGAAAGAAGATTATAAGATTTATTAAGAAAATCAGAAACTCAGATCCTCTTCCTTTTGTTATGAAATATGAAGTCTTTTAAGTAGAATTTTCGTATGTCTGATCTAACGCGAACTCGTTCTACTTAAAGTTACTGCATTGAATTCACTGCCTGTGCACGAGTAGCTATCGCATTAGTGTTACGTTTACTACGAGTTTAGTACACTACTTTTTAATACAAGATCTGAAAACTTAAAAAAAATGTATGTCTGACCTAACACGACCTCGTTCTACTTACAATTTCTTATCAGTGTCATTTACCTAAACAATACCTATTCAACTAAAAAATTTTCTCACATTCGAAAAAATGCGCATAGAGAAGTAACTAAACAAGCGTAAAGACAATTGATTCGATCTGTTTTACGAAATATTCTTCGCACCGCTTATCTTTAGCATGTTTCTCTTCAAGGCTTTTGAAAGCACACTTTCTTGGGGCCCAAGCCTATTTATTGCTGTCATCCGGTTCACCTGGCTACCTTCTGAAGTATTCCTCTTCCTTCTCCGATAACTCCGCCGTTTGTCGGTCGAAGAGGAACCTCAGCGAATCCTCTGGCCTCCGTACCGAATCATGGAGGCAATCATTCACTATTTAAGCTTTCCTACTCTTGAACTCTCTCAAAGTTACTAACTTCTCCGAAATACTGCGTTCGAAGCCGAGTTTTTTCTCGAATACTTTAAGGCGGTCAGCAAGAATGGCTAGAATGGATTACTATGAGTATGTATGCTATAATTTTTATTAATTATTTTTTTTATTTTATAACGTATGATTTTATTTTTTACATATTTTTGTTAAAAAAAAAAGCGTGGCATTCGTCAGTATTGGGTGTACCCAACAAATAAAGATAATTTTCATATTGCGTTTAAATTTTCATATACCTAAATCATAGATAATAAAATTTTAATGTTTTTTATTTAAATAATCCCTTTCAACTAGATTACAAAAATCATTTATAAGGGTAAAAAATAGCCCTTCGATACTCCAGAATCTACCTCAACAAATGGACACACGTTTGCGCCAATCCTTTCTACTCAATTTCTGTTTTTTTTTTTATTTTTTTTATTTTTATTTTTTTTATTTTTATTTTTTTAAATAAATCGATAATAACCTAAAAGAGTCCCCGTCATAACAATGTATAAAATAAATTAATACCAGTGTTAAATGGAAAATAGTTAGTACTGATTTAAATGTACAAATGAGATTTGCAGTCGTAAATCGTCTGCCTAATTCACGACATTATAAGAGCCATTACTTACATGGTCTTATGTAAATGGTCGGTAAATCATTCATAATTTCACGAAAGTTTTCTCGGCATTTTAGCCATAGCTACATCCCCTTTGAATAAAAACATAGCAACCTTTGAAAATAAGCAATTGCACAGCTTAAAGTGAAAAAGTATAATTATCTGCAAGCATTGGATCGACGGGGATACACAAATGCTTTCGATGCCTGTCTGAAGATGAAATTCGGTTGGACGAAAGGTAAGGGAATCTGCGGCACCACTCGTTGTATCCGTGAGTGGCTGTGAAGGGGCACTTTGTCGCGTCTACTTAGCTGGGGCCACGAGATGGGCGCACTTAAAGAAAAGCAGAATCGATGGTGAGGATATAGATTGGTCGAGTTTCCGTAATGCTTTTAGCGAGGAGCTCGCGTCGAATGCCGTTCCTTCAACGCTACGTTTCGGGCTCCTTTGCAAGGGTAAACAATGGATTCATCTACATCTACAAGCCGGGGGTATTGCGAGCTGCGTGTACATGAGCGGATCGCCTGACATTTACTAGCCTCCCTGACTCCCTCCAAGTTTCGAAGGACGATGGCCGCGAGGACGGGCTTACCTGATAACGATCTTAATGGAATCTTATTATCTGCCGCCAAGACGATAAACCACTTTGATCTACTACCAATTAAATGCGGCACGACTTTATAGTAAGCCGATGAAAAGCCAGTAATACCGATTCACCTTGCTGCCTGCCCTATTGTCAAGACAGAAATGTGCTTTAGATCCGCTCCAAACTAGATTAATCTACGAAAATCTCTTACCGTTAAACTTTTATTTTAACTGTAATTTATGACTCACGTAATGGAATACTTACGTATGCATGAAATTTAATAAGACAAAGAAAGATAGGTCAAGTTTTATGAAAAATTATCAGTTGGTAATTTGGTAGTAGCTTAAAAACGTTTCTTGGCAGTATCAAGTAACAGAAAAGATCAACAAGAAACGATTGTAATTGTCTGATATTATTTTGGAATCGTTTTTTGATTAGCCTAATTAGGCAAGTGTGCTGTTTGACTTTCCATCGTCAAAGCCACTTTGATGAGAGAAAAAAGTATCAGATTTTCAAGCAGCGAATGTATTAGCTGAAAGCTACGGTGCAATGAATTTGAATAGATGTCGCGCCAGTGACGAGTTCGCTGCACAGCTATTTGATGGGAAATCGTGACTCGTGCGCGTTGAAAGTACGATTTACATTATCTCAGCTTTGATCAGTCAACGCGAAATTATTACTTCGGTAATTCCCAGTCTAAAGTACCATTGTCTTAAAACTGCTTTGCGCCGTTTGATTGCGAATTCACAATTAAAACTTCTATCTATTTCGTTATCGGGATAATTAGAGTGCTCTGGAACGTAATAGTTTCAGTTTCGAGGATTTGTAATTTTGTTGAAATAGTCTGCGTTGGAAGATTTTTCAGATAATTTTTTTAAATCTGATATTACTCTTCAAAGAAACTTTTTACGAGTTTATATCAGAGTTTAAGAATCGTCTGGCATAAAAAACTTCAGTATTGATCTTCTGCAATGAAGTTCTGAACAATGGAACTTCTGCTTTCGCAGCATCCGATGTAAAGCTGAAAACCAATTCTCATGTGACCTACAACTATGACATTTTTCCGCTTTAAGCCAGCGTAGAAAGTAAACGTTAAATATTAACGATTCCAATTGTTCATATTGTATTTGACTTATTATGAATCTCAATTGCTCGTACCATTTGGTTTGCGTAATTCAGTAGAATAAAGTGCTTAATAATATTGAAGAAGTCGAAGGATTGAAAGAACCAAAAAGGTTGTTACAATACAAAAATTTTGATTGATGATAACAAATCCCTTGTAATCGATTACATGATATCACCCAACGTTTTGGCCCTACAGATAGTGCCTTCTTGAATACTTATAAAAGATTTATAAAAAATGTTGTGCTGAAACAATGGCAAAATAAATAATTCATTCAAACATTGATTCGTTGCTGACTTGAGTTATCCACTATAAAAAATTTGATACATAAATTACTATTTAATTTATTAATTCTTTACTCCCTTAAATAATGGAATATGTCTATTTTCTTTAACGAACTTGATTTTCAATGCATGCGATCCAAACGATACTTCGACCCCATAAACGGCGTTCAATTCATTCAAAATGTCGTCATAAATAATCATCAATCAATGTTATTTCGTAGCAGTCGTAAAATCAATCGATAAACTCATTTCTCGTTTCTTTTTCACTCGTGCAACTGCAGAACTGAACTTCGTTCGGCAATTATTACAAATACACGAGTGTTGACCGACGCAGAAGTAAGCAAGTAAGAAAACGTAATAAGCCGCGTTAACCGAGTATGACGGGCGGTTACAGTAGCGCAACGAAGTACCAGAGAGCTTAATGACTATTTCGCTGCGCCCAAGTAGACGATAAGTTTATTGGCTAGACTTGCGCGGCGTCGCGGAGTGCTATTCGAGGAAGACAGCTCGAGTTTCGCGATAGAACAAACGGCTTGTCGTGCGCACGTCTACAAGCGCGGGGCTTGCCCCCCTTCCCTCGTCCTTCTCCCTCTTCCTATGCTGTGTGTACGCGCTGTGGCTGCAATGCGCGGCGGCCATTCTCCAACTTAATGAATGGGATACCACGGAGGCAGCCTGACGGAGGCAAATGCCGTTGAGTCGCTACAGGACATCTCACTCGCTTGGATCTCCTTATTTCATTGTTACAGGTGTTTCAAGAACTTCCTCCGAGGTATACAAAAGACGTCGGATGCAATGTAACACGCCGTGAGCGAACTTAATTGGAGACCTCCCTTTGCGGAGAAGCTATCTGCTTGGCATCTCCTCACTCCTAATTCACTCCGTTTATCAATTGACTTACCGTGCGTAGATTGAAATTGCGATGAGGAGTACACTGATCTGAAAGCTTTTTTTGCTTCGAGTTTCGGTGGAAACAATCGACTGGTCTGCTGAATAATCGATAAATAATTTAAATTAAATATTTTTTTCAGGAGATTTTTATTAAAGGGACTTATTTGTTCATTCGGTTTTGGTACAAATTTCGCTTAAGAAAGGAGACTCTTCTTTTCTACTTCTCCGATATTTCTGAAATACTCCCGTTATTGATAAAACAAGAATATTTTCTTTTTAATTTTTTACAGTGATGTAGTTTTTTTTATATATAATGGATCTAGTTGCGGAATTTCTTTTTGATCAATTAAACTTTTCGGGTTGCGAATTGCAGATTCTCAATAACTAAGTGATTTTATCTTCTATTCTTCAAAAATCAATGCATTTCATTAGATACAATTAACTAAATTAAAGAAGGTACTTTTCGAACCTTATGGGATCCGAAGATCTTTATTGCATATCGTCAAATAAACAATAATAAAAAAAAAAAACAGGTATTGCTCAATCTATAGTAGGAGAAAAAATTATTACAATGAAGCGTCCATTGATTTTTGTAACTGACATATCAGTTATGCTTTTAAAAAGGAAATTTACACGCCTCTCAATGCCGCGTAATTAAGCACAGAGACGCTAAGCCATGACCGATAGGACGGGAGAAAAAGTCTAGAAAAAGTAAGATCGAGTAGAAAGTAGATAACCGAATATCCATCTTTACTTCCTGAGAAAAGATAGAAGAACAGATTCTTCGTGAAATAGAGGAGGAACAGGCAAAGAAGGAGAGAGGCATAAGACGAGAAAAGCTTTTCGGGAAAAGTAAAAGGGAAATAGGAGAGGTGTAGGTAGCACGGTGAAGGTATAAAGCAAAAGTAGGATGAGGAAAGGTGTTTCTACTTTCCGCCAGAGAGTAATCTAACACCAGGAGCGAGGGAAGAAAGACCAGGAGAGTAACGGTATTAAAGGAATTAAGAAAAATAATAAGTAAAAAAAGAGTTGATGTGGACTCGAGTTACTTTGTGTAAACAAAATGATGTTAATAATGTAAAAAATGTAAATGTAAATGTAAATGTATTTTATATTTAAATGAGTGCAAAGAGCCCAATAAAAATCTGTGGAAAAGTGAATCGATAAATAAGTGAAAATAAGTAAACAAAGTACTTCGGTAAACTCGTAACGCAAAATTCCAAGCTTGAGGTCATTTGTTTGAATGCACACCCTTTGCAATTAGACAAAACGAAAAAAAGCCACTTGTGATAGTTTTGTTCTCCCAACACGGCTCTGGACGGTATAGAGAGGCTCGTAAATTCAGAGACTAACGAATTCGATTTCTTGTAAAAGCCATAACATACGGACGTATTGGTGATGGATAATATAACTTGGTGATACCAAACTGCGGACCATAATACGGTTCATCGATATCGAACGGCCGGTCCTCGTAAAACGATATCCCCGCGTGCCTTTACAGATTACAACGCCGCGACTTCCTACCCACACCTTCCCTCTTAGAAGATTTTAGTCTTCTGGTCCATTAATATATTCATGAGATTAATTATGCTTCTGCACGAATTACGCATTATCATACAGCGTGAATTCAGTTTCCTCCTGAATTATATTACGACCGTGAAGAATATTTTCATTTGTTCTTTCATACGTGAGGAAAAATTTAATCATGTTACCCAAAATTATTTGTCCCGTAGGTTTTTCTTAAAGGAACAACGCGACTATGTATTATTTAATTTAATTATCTTATTATTAAAGTTAGATGTTTTTAAAAATTTGATCGTTTAAGTCCGTATTCAATAAATGGTAAAGGCATACAAATTAAAAAGTGGCAAATTACTAGCCTTTAAGGATGGAAGTAAAGCATAATAAGGATATAAAAATTTATCGAAAATTTTAAAGTCAGCACGAGAGACAAACATTATTCTGCATTTTGAATACTAAACACTAGATAGTTTCTCAACAAAAGGTTATTCAAAATTGGAAAACTGAGATTCGGAGAATCGTGTATACTAATTGTCAGTAACATATACCAACCTTCAGATTGTTGTTGAGCGTGAAAGAGAAATTCGCCGGCGGTACGGAGTACGGTGCGCTGCAATTTGCTTTCAGAGTTTCCCCAGGCTCGTAACGTGTCCGTTCCGCTGTGATAGCAGGTTTACTCTTGGGTATAGCTGAAACATAATAATTTGGGTGTTGGGGGACGAGTCTCAATGAAAGAGAGATGAATGAACGCGGAGTACAACATCGAATCACTACTGCATCTCTCAAATTTGAGCAGGGACTGCGTCACGCTTCTGCTTCGTGGTCACGATAATCACATCATTTTCCACTTCGCCACCGCGGCTTATCCAATTTCCGCGAGACGTTGATTTAATTAAAGTACTACCAGCGCGTGACGATAAAAAAACATGAAACGGGAAATAAGGAAAAGGGGGAGTTGCCCGAGAAGCGATATTGAAAGGTCTAGCCTTGTAGTTTTTCGCTCCGTTCACACTCATCCGGTTGAAGGGAGAAAACTAGGTAAGCATCATGAAATATGTATTACCCATTGTCTTACCCACCGTGATATTGCGTTTTTTTTATGATTTACTTTTTGTAGACGTTAAGCAAATTGCGCATTCACGCGTTAAAATGATTTAATTTGCGCACCGTGCAAGGCTTCGGAAAATTGCCGGTCAATGTTTTTAGAAGAGAACGCTGTAAAAGAAACTTCGCTGAGAAGTACCGTCGGGGAAAGAAATCGTGAAAAAAGTTCTGATCTATAAATTTTGTCACGCATATTTGAATATCATGGAGAAGAAAAGCTTGTCTCTCATAAATCAAATTTATTCGTTTAAGACATTAAAAATCGTAAGTAGGAATGGAAAGAAGTGGTTTGCGGAGCAAATTGCACATCGAAAAAAGTAATTTTCCTATTTATCATTAAAAATTGATGAATAAGATTTTAATACTAACTGCATACATTTTTTATTGATCTTTTCTGCTCTAACTTTCATTTTATTATTTCGAAGGATTTTTTATTGTTTTTAATACTGAGCTATGTTACCTTGTATTGATTAATTAACTTCGATCCTTGATATTAAGAAGAAAAAGTAGAAAAAAACAGAATTGGCTTTAATAAAAAAGAAATAATATTGACTGTAGCTTTCTTTAATTTCTTTGGTAGAGTAACTGGTTCTAGTATTTGGAAAAATTAAACTTCATTAAAAAGGACATCCTCATGAATCACAAATGAAAGAATACTCACAAACAACAGTAAGGATTTTCATGCTGGTAGCCGTACTGAATGTTGGTGTGTCCGCTGTTACTTCGCAGCTGAAATTCCCATTGAGAGGAAAATCCACATTTGTTATAGTTACTTGACTTTCATTTGAATTGTTGGGCTAGACAGAAATATAAAATTGAAATTTAATATGATTTCTGTATTAATAATGATTTAATTAACTGTTTCATTAAGGTTCCATAAATCGATAAGTAAAGTATTTATGATGGTTATGAATTAGATAAAAATTGGGGCTAATAAAGCATATTGTCAGTGCTGGATTTGTGTCAGAGTAGTTGATAATTTGTTTTTGGCTTATGTCTGTTATCATTATTAATTTGTTAATGTTTCCGAGAAGATTACGTATCCATTTAATCGAATTTTCAGTTGAATAATTAACTCTATAATTTCTTTGAAATGTGTTAACCAAATTTTCGTGTGGCATTTTAAGTGCATAAAGGCAAAACATATTAAATGCACAGCAACGTTTATAGCTCCGTACCGATTGGGTGCAGACTCCGAAATGAATGTATATACGTCGATTCTATTACTGTTTATTGAAATTCAAAATATCACCTAACTGTCGCGTCCTCCACAAACATGCAATTATTGGCCAAAACTTTATTTTATTATCTTATCATAAAATGTGCTACTTATTTTATTCCAGCACCTACTAAATTAATATTTACAGTTTAAAAATATACGTATACTTTGGATACATTTAATTATATAATTTTTGATAAATTGTAATTAATTTGAAAGGTACTTTGTTTTCCATCAATTAAATGATATATATTCTTCGATTATAAAAAAAACACTTACTTCGAAATATGACAATTTTGAAACAAGGCTAAAGCCTTACAAAGGAAAAACACATAGCAGTGAATACCAAAATTTTAAGTGTGAATGTAGAAATAGTTTTGAAATGCAAATAAAAGTGTAATTTATACTATTTCTGAGAAGTGTTAAAAGAATAACTAATTAATCCAACTATCAAAATAACTTTTCATCGGGTACTTACATCAACCTTTATCCAGGTATGATTGAAAATCTTAATGGGTGGCTTTTCGTTGGGAGAATATCTATAAAATTCGGTGTTTCCACGATACCACTTGAGAGAGTAAAGTATCTGACCTTCAAGTTCGTAATTGCACTGCAGAGTGACCTCGTGTCCATGTTCTACAAACTCCGGTCGGACCTCCAATTTGACATTTTTCAAACACCTCGCACCTGTTATTCCGAATACGTAAGAATAAATATTAATCCTCTGCAGCTCATCAATATTTTAATAAGTTAATAATTTTTATAAAAACTGGATAGTTCTTTTTATTAACCAAGCACGCTCTTCTTTTTATCGCGCCAACCGTTACCTACTTTCTATTAAAAGGAGAAATTTGTACGAAATCTTTTTGATTAAAGAAAGTAGATCAAGACATCAATTGTTTATGGGAATGTTGTATTGATTTGGACTTGCTTGAATAAAAAAAAAGTCTCTGGATTCGTTCACGAGAGCAGAAAGCTCGACCGTTGTCTTCCTTTGTTATTAATACAGTTTAGTATTAAATTTGACTTGAAGTGACTATGAAGCATTTGATTGATTTTATTTTCTATTTATCCCTAACACTTGATCATTTAGTAGTTCGCAATCGCATTCAGGATACAACAACAGTCAATGGATGTATAATACACATAATCAAGTGCCTCGTTGATTTTCAATTCTACAAGTTCAAATTACATACAATCTCTATTTTGTTTTATCACGTCGCACTTTTTTCTCTGTTCTTTTCGAAGCAGAAAAATTTATCAGAACCTGCCTGTGCTAAGTATAAATAAAATTGAATGAGAAAACGAAGTAGAAGAAAAACCAGCGTTGAATGAAACGAAAAAACATGCAAAAGGATTGACAAAGGACGAATGATGTCCCTACTGATTCAACAGTCACTTATTCTTCCAAAGAGAATCCATATCGGATCGATTATTTTGCGCTACGCTTCGTGTCAACTCTTACTCTCCATGCACAAGACAAGACAGGGGTGTGTCTTCCTCGACCTTTATTAAGCGCAAACAAGTGATTGTGGCCGCTTGAATATAAAGCCACGCGAACTTTGGAAAAACAACGAGGCGAATAAGCTGCGAAACCGCACGTTGTAGAGGACAAAGGATAAGTAAAAAGAGAACGAAGCTGGAGGGTGGGGGAAAGATAAAGGCGACAAAGAAAACTGAAACGAAGAGACGACGAGCGCGAGGGACGAAGTTGGAGAAACTAGCGACAGTGCACGATAATCTGTCCCTCTTTCATTTCGCCGTTGAAAAGGAATTCGGCGCGCAAGTTTTCCGTGGTTTCCCTTTGAGAGCCACGAATCGTTATCGTGTGTACTATACACACGTGCTCCCGCACAGTGAAGCATAAAGTTCTGCTTTTACCGAGTTGCGCCCGTTGTCGGATCTCTTAATGTGAGCATCGTCGAGATTACGCATCCTTTGTCATTCTCGTCCTGCCATGGCGAGAAAAAGAAGCTAAATTTAATGAATTTTTCTGCAGCTGGAAAAATGCTGGCTGGAACATTTCCATCAAAGGGATTTTCTTTTTCATCTACGATTAGCCATTGGCAAGGTATCGTCGTATTCAGCCGTTTATTCGACCGACAAATAAAAGCGACGGCGGTTTTCCGCACACTGGGTAGCTTTATTTTCCCACGATGTTTGGAGGGAAGAGCTTTACGAGCTCTTTTATATTACACGACTTTTTATGGTTCACGATTGTGGAATAAAAGCCGAAATTCTTTCAGTTTGTTCTTATATTGCTTAGAATTGCTTCTATATTCTATAATCGCACGACGACTTTGGTTGATTTTTTTTTGCAATATTTTTATAGCTTGTGACAATGGGTTTCAAAGTTTGAGATCTCGGGCTTTTGCGGAGGCTTGATGCGTTAATTAAGGACGTTCTCCGGCGGCTGGGATGCTCAACTCAGAGAATAGTGGTACTCAACTTCACTAAATTGAGATTAACT
>JAWWEN010017548.1:0-20407 GCA_035582955.1 Sycophila texana | reverse complement strand
CAATTAGTGGGATACTTTTAACCTGCAATGTATTACTATATACATCAAAATTTCACTAATTCAGATTTACATAGTATTTATTGAAAAATCCTGAATAATTAAATAAATATTCCACTTTTTCAGGCTATATTCCTCGCAGCTGCTTAAATTTTCATTACGAACTCAAGCAAAAATATCCTCAAGAGAAACATGTAGTAGCCTCGGTCACTGGCGGTACAAGCATCCGTCTATACCCTCGACATCAGACAGTCCCTCCTTGTTTGCGCGCTTTACGATGTTTGCCGTCATCGTTACAAGCCTACAACTCTCACCTTTCTCACCCACGCCTTTTTCATTGCTGCCTCTTTCCTTCCTTCTCCCTTACTTCCCTCTCTCTTCAGTCTAATATACTTGAGCGTAATGGAAACTGCTGGTCCACACTTTCGCGAGACTTGCGAGCCTCTCCCTCTCCCCCTTTTTTCCTCGTTCTTCTAAAGCGGACCCGCGGTGGTGCGACGATAAAGTGATAATGAAGTTTCGAAAGAGACAACGAAGTCGAGAGCCGGGCGCTCGTTTGATTTTCAATTTCGTGCGAGGGCGAGGACAATTTTTCCATCGGCCACTTTACCCACGATTCGGCCACTTCTTTTCGATATTATTTCAAAAGAGTCCCATCGATCTGCCGATTTAATTATTTTTCGACCCGTTTTTCTTTTTTTATAATTAATTTGCGTTTCATCGTGGTGTTCTAATTATATTTCCCACGCTCGAAGTGGAATAACGAGTTTGCATTATTCTTTTATTCTTTCAAATTGAAATCGCGCGCTAATTAAACTGGCACGCGCGGGAAGGATGCGGTTTTTTTAAGTTAAAAAAAAAATAACAATAAAATAGAATAACAATAAAGCAGAAAGGGGTAGAAAAATGTTATCGTTCCCTTCTTTTTTTCTGTTCGCACAAAAGAGCGCGCGCAGGAAAGTTAGCGCAAGAGGGAAGACCAGTCACTTTGTGCTGCGATCGGCAAAGAGCGCACGCGGAGGAGTTTGCTGAAGTATAAGTATCGCAGTCGTAACGTCGCGAACTATTCGGAGCAAGCGGCTCATAACAAAGAGCGCGCGAAAGTTGGCGCGCCGCGGGGGGCGAGGGGCGCGGCTGAAAAAAAAAATCGCCCAGAACGGCGAACATTAAGGAAAGAGAAAAGAACCGGGAGCCGGGGCAGATGGACGAGCAAAGTTATTTATACCCATAAAAGAAACATTTAAACACCTCCGGCTTTTCGAGGATCCGCGGCCGAGCGGCCGGAAGATGTTTTGATTAATGAATCAAATTCCTCGGGAGAAGAAAAAGCGCCGGGACGATGGAGGGAGGGCCGGGGGCTGGTGGGAAGAGGAATTCCCTTTTTCCCCGAGTGGAATGCTCTTACGGGCTCGCTCTCCGGGAGATCCGAGTAAATCGGAGGTTGGGCGTGGGGCAGGCGCCCGGGGAGGAGGCGAGTGGATGCGGCTCCGCGTCGACGAAGGAGGAGAGAGGCGGAGGGCCAGGGACATTGAGAATGAATAAGACAAAGTGAGGGACGGAGGAAGATGGATAGAGATGGAAATAAAGTGCGATGGATGAAGAGAGCGAGGGGATGGCGCCGGTCGATCCAAGTTTATTGTGCTACATCGCGGTTGAGCGTTGCGCAATTATTAAAATGCGCCCGGCGTTCGTCTGCGCCTGAGTGATTTTTTTTTCTGCTACTCGAGTTTTTTCTTTCGATCAGGGGCATTGATGCCGAATGTTCGAAGCCATTATGAATTTCATGGGGATTCCCATGAGAGCATAAAAGATCACCAAAATACCCTATGATTTTTTTTGTTCTTGCTCGAGACAAAATTAATTTTTTCAATAAAGTTCAGCATTTTTTAAAGGAAACACTCGAATATCACACGCAGACTTTTGAATTAATAATAATTTTTTGATGTTCGCTTTTAGTAAATTATGAATAACTACTGACAGCGATGTGGCTCAATTATTATGAGCTTTAAATTTTTTAACGGATATTTTTTGTTATTTTGCTTTTAAGCCCAATTAATACTGAAAAAGCTACGCTATAGTAGGTTACCATTCGTTAATTAGCTTTTCAGACCGACGTACTTATTCATTTTGCTTTAAAGCTCCTATTAAAACACAATTTCACGATTTTATAATAATTGCTGTTATATGTATATGGTCTTTTTACATTAAATGTTACTTTGTATTATCATTTTTTTTACGAATTTTAAAAATCCTTTTAAGAATAAAAAATTCCATTGGAAAAAGTGAAAATTGTTTTACTTATTATTTAAAAAAATATATTTCAAAAGTACTGACATAAATATTCATTAATGGAAAATATAAAACTGTCTACAGTAAATGAAATTAAAGTTAAATTAAAATTAACTCAATAAAAACAGAAACTAAAATAATAAGCTATTTTCTGTAGTTGAACTATTTTGAAATTATCATTGAAATGAGAACAAAAAATTTTATCTAAAACCTTTTTCTTATCATTTCAACGTTTCTTGCCTTTACTTTTTAGCCCGTTTAACCACCTTAATATTTAAATAAACAAATAACAAAATTAATGCTTAAATAAACAAACCACGACCAATCACGGAAGTAACGGGCGGGGCAAAAGCTCCGAGCGATCTCACGCGCCGGCGCAACTCGCGATCGCAATTTTTCAAGTCCCGCGAGCCGGCGCGTAATCGCAAAAAGAGGCGCGAGCTCGCGGAGGCAAAATGACAGAAGGGAGAGAAACGCGAGCGAGTAAAAACAAAGGATCGCGGGAAGGGGAGCAAAAAAAAAGGTGAGAACCCGAGAAAACCCAGAAAGAAAGGAGAGGAAAAGCTCGAGCGCCCTGCTCAAGTCCCGGGGGAATGGAAATTAGTTTAAGTGGCGGTAATAATTGCAGATTCGCGATTACGCGGACGGTGGGGCCCGCGAGAGTTTACGTCGCCGGATAATTTAACGATTCTCGCGTTCGAGCGATTCTCGCCTTCCCTCCACTCTTTTTTTTTTCCGGGAAAAAAGTGTATAGGATGCAGCCCGTCCTCTACCAGGCCTGTGCACCTCCGCGTCTACATGAATATTCCGATCGCCGGCCAAGATTTAATTACGTCGCCACCTCGGCGGCATTGTGTTGCTGCTCCACGGCTTGTTTTCTTCGCGACTCTCTCCTTTCGCCTTTTCTCACGGCCTTCTCCATCTGCTCGTTTTCTTTATTTTCGCCCCCTCTTTTTTTTTTATTTCTTTTATTTCAGTTTGTCTCGGCGCGGCGTTTACGGCCGCGAGTGTGCACCTCGTCGCTTTACAGTTTCGCACTTAATTTTTAATAGGTGTAGCATTACGAGTGTTTGAATAAAGCATTGTACGAGGAAATTATGCGATATTTTAATTTAGACGCTATAAACGATCTTATTTACAGCGGCATAAAGAACAGAGATAAGTGAAAATATAAAGGTAATCGATGAAGACCCTTGGACTATAATTGTGCGGATAATTATTTTGCAACCCTTGTTGATTTGTAAATTATTCAATTTGTAAATTTAGGTATAAGGATTTATAAAACTCATTTAGTGAAAGATAATGTTTTGTTGACACTCTTGCTGTACGATAATTTTGGCTCACAATATACTCTATAAATGACTGTGGACCTGGAGATCTAAGATTCTCAAGTTTAATGCGGGGTTTTCAGATTGATCTTTTTTTAATGTTAAAAGTAAATTTGTAATTTTAATTTATTTAGCTGACTATTACCTTGTACTGACTAAAATTAAAATAACCATCTTGATAGTATTCAAATGGTCCTCCAAGTCAATACAAAATAAGTCAGTCAAAAAAATAAAAATGTACATCATTTTGTAGAACTCAATAGATTAATAGTCCCGATCCACGTACCTGAACAAACTGATAAAATTTTCACATAATAGTATACGGAGCTACACACAAACACATTCAGATACATTAACGGAAATTTGTACCGTATTATGGTATTTCTGAATATTCTGATAATACTGTGAATAAGAATAATCATAAAATTTTAACTGTGTCCTTGATTAAAACTTAAAAAAAAAAAAAAAAAAATACTTTCAAGTCAAAAAATATTTTACAAAATACTGCTTTAAATTAAAATTTAGTTCAAATAAGCCGGCCAGTTAATTTAGAAGTCGTTAAATAAACGCCGCCTAATTATAAAATGTTGAATTTATTTTTAAAGAGTGTTTCCCAGTGAATTCAGGAAACCCGAGAAAACGCACAGTACATTCCTTAGCGAGAGTCCCGGGGAGAAAAGGAAAATAATTCAAACGAAATTTTCACGGTGTTCTTTTCTTTTCCAGCGCCGGAGCTAACTTAGCCTCCCTTATCCTCTCTATTTTTTCGCGTCTCGCCCGCTTCCCTCTCAGTTTCCTCCCCGTTCCCTCTCTATACCAGCCGCGCCTTTTTTATTCCACGGAGCTCGGCGCTTAATGCTCGTTCCGATCGCGGAATTCCACTTTATGGCGCGGCTGCGACCGCTCGCTTATCCGAAAGTCGTGGCTCCCGGCCAAAAAATCCTTCGAAACCGTGCGAGCGTGCGCGAGAGGCAAATTTATCGTCGTCTCTCGCCCGGGCGGACCGGAGGCGAGGCCCGAGAGTGCACGGGGCAATGAGGTGGCTTACAAAAAGGAATTAATCGAGAGAGGGTTGAGCGAAATTAATGTGACCAAGTCGGTAATTGGATACAGAAAGAAGTTGATGAAAGGAAATCGTCTGAGTTTGATCAACAGAATTTATTCACACTCATCTAGTAAAGGAAAGTAATTTATGCGTAATTATGGAATAATTTTGATTTAACGTAGATTTAGTGGGCGATTTTTTTTGTCTGTATAGCAGAAGTAGTAGTAGCAGTAGTGCGAGTCCAGGTTTAGTCAGACACGATTTTTGTCATACGTTTGTAGCTTAAGGAGGTTCATTTAGTTAAACAATTAACAGACAGATCTTGATGAAAATAATGGTATTAATATAACACAATATAACACAAAATATAATAATACAATATTATAATAACATAATATGCAATTAATTAATTTTTTATCATTAACACTTTCAACACAGACTCTTATGGGAGAGTGATTTTATTTACTTCTTACAAAGTAATTTACAAATTTTGACAAAACTATTTTTAATAGAAAGGCAACATTTGAGAATCTGTTATTCATAATAAAAACATTAAGTAGATAAGTATAAATATATAAAAATAAATAAATATAGTGTTTAGGTTATTATGCACTCGGACGTGCAAGTGAGACAGAGCGAGTATTGCTCTATGTCTATCTGTATACGTACAAAGAGCTACATGTGTGTTGGTGTTGGGTACATAGTTTCAGTTACAATAACCTAAACTTGTTTTAGGAAAAAATAATATTTTTGGAAATTTTGTATTTTTATAAATCTAGCTCGAACAACTATATATTTTACAATGAATTTTGGATTAATATGAATTAGTAAGCCGACGGATCAGTCAGTCGCAGTTTTAAGTTTCCCCATCAAAACGACTGTCTGATGAATTTCTTTCTTTCGAGTCGTCCCGCGCTTATTATACGCAAGTGCACCAGTGGTGCTCAGCCCCACCTTAACTCACTTAAGCCAAGTTAGCCAAGTTGAGTGGAACTCCGCGGGACTTCGTACGCGAGCGACATTTATAATATTCACTTTGTGCGCGACCAGCGGGCAACGGGCGATACACGCGCCTGGGCTCGAATTTGCCGCGGCACTGGACGACTCCTCCGCGACCCGACCGCGGCGTAATATAATTGCCGACGACGGAGATAGAACGCGAGTATTAAAGTTCCCGCGAGGCTTTAAGAACGCCTCGAATACAATGATTTACCTTCACTTTTACAAGTATCACCGAGTTATTAATTTTATTATATTACTTTTATTTTATTACGATTAAATTACATTGTTGTTACTTTATTATATTTTCTGTAATGAAATAAAATTAATGTAGGAAAAAAAAATAAATAAAATAACTCGGTACCGTAACGAATCTTTAGAATCTCTGTTAGTATATCATATCTGCTACTGCTTGCCGCAGTAAAATTTTTATGTGTAATAAATATCAACAATGTTTTATTATTGTACAATTGTTCACCAAGGCCACTTCAATTTTATTTATCAATTTAATATCATTAAAAATTGTGAATACGCGCTGTCACGGTGACATATAAATTTTTGTAGGTCTGACTACTGGCTGACATGAACTACTGAAGCGCGAAATTGTTCGCATTCCTTAACTTGTCAAGCGTACATCTATCTCGAGGTCACATAACGCGTCTACCGCAACTCAAAAACATTGCAATTCAAAGCCTTCGAGCTGGAACACGGAGTAACGTATTTCCCCAGTCTAACCCATTTAGAAGGGCGCGATCGCTCGGACCCAAATGCCCGGCGATCCAGCGTTATTTACGAGTCGCCGTCGACGACCTCGTTTTTTCTCCCACTAGCGAAATCCATTGCGTTTTTCTCATTCACATTTATACGTATTATTAATTTGTAATAAATTAGAATTTTTTTTTAACACAAATTTCAGAATAATTTAAATGTTTAAGAAATTACGAGCTAAACCTTCTCACCTAACAATGCAAAATTTATAATTTTTGCAGTAGAAAATAAATGTATTTCTTACGCATTTGAAATATTCCTCTTTTATGCAATTTCTATGCAATTGACAGAAAAAAACATTTATTTATGCAAATCTTACGGGTAGGAAAATAGTATATTACGATAAAAGTGCGGCAAAGTAAATTTTCGACTCATGTAACGTGTAAACGGAGTAATCCCGAGTGAAGCGAGTTTATGCGGCATTATTTATTCAAGAAAAAATGCACTTGAGTGCGTTTCAGTGTCCTTGTACTTTTCATATATTCTTCGTTCAAAGCTAACTGATAAAGGACTTTTCGGACAATCTTTTAGTAAAATATGAGTATAAAAAACTAATTTATTAATATATTATATAAGACAATGTTACAAGATTTCATCAATGTATTATGGTTTAATCTGAATTAAGTAACAGTATACGTAAAAAAAAACTTTTTGAAATTGTTTCCTCAACGACATTGCGATATTCTGTTATCGTTCTTGTTATGAGGGGACCAGCCGTGCGTCCGTCTAAAGTTCGGAGAGGCAGCATCGGCTGCTCGCGTCAGTTTTTCATTCGTCGGCCGCGGCGACATTGCTCGCGGTGCTTATTAGCATGTCGCGACCGCGGCGCGCAATAACGCTTAATTTCTCCGGGCGCATAAATCAAAACGTCGTTAGCGAACGTAGCCGGGCAGAGCACGCGATTCGGATATATCGCAATTAAGCCATTTGCATGAGGCTTTTTACCGGCTGCGACGTAAATTGCGCCTCGTAAAAGCGCGCAGCGTCGCCAGTCACTGTTGTTTTATAAGCGCGCGGTCATTACGCGCGTCATCGGATCGGCGCACTTTTTTTTTCTCTCCTCGCCGACCGATCGTAAAGTAAAGGGCGACGCGGACGGGGGGCTATGACGGCTGACGGCGACGTCCCATCGAGGCGCGTAATTGAAACGGCGAAATTACCTTTGCTGCCCCTTCGTGTTTAGGACGAGAGCGCTGGTGGTGGTGCTCTCGTTTCCTGTTTTTTTTTTTTTTTTTATACTTTCTTAGAAGCGCAAATGACGAGCGTTTCGGTCTTGATTTTGATTTAGGCCTCGTTAATGTATCGTAAATTTCTTTTAGTGCAGCTTGAGAGACATGTTGAGCTTTTTAGCTTGTAAATCACTTTTAAAGAGGAGCGGAGACGAGCTCACTGATAATGCGAGAAATTTCACGATAGCTGCGATGGCGCGCGTATTTTTTTTTTTAATAGTGCTTAGAGCTATTATAAAAACAGAAGGTAATAAACCTAAAAATATATGCAAAATGAGGTACTATAAAAAAAATTTACCACCGTAACTTTTTATATTTTAATCCTAGTCAACGGAAAATTTATTTAACAACGCTTTTAATATGTCCTGTAACAGAGAAAAAATGTAAATAATATTTCGGTGAGAAGATTGCCTGAGTATGAAGATTTTTTTTTTTTGTAAAAAGTGGATACAAGTTATCTTGTAAATAGACTGATAAATAATGAAATTACTTTAGAAGGACTAAAATAATAGAATTTATTATTTTAAGTGGATGGAAAAATCTATTTCCAGGTGGGAAATTACTATTCATGCTATTCTATAATTCCTGTTATATAAATGTATGCGAAAAATTTTGTCGGACTAAATCAGGACTCGTACTACTTGTGTAAGTACACGTACAAGTAGATGGGCTGTTAATGTTCTACATAAAGTTGATTAACTGATATTCAATTTACACAAATGAATAGACATATATTACACGTAAAATATTTAATCCGACGTAAATAGTTCATTTTATGACATTGAGTGGAAGACTTTCGACGTTCAAAAATAAGTAATTAATCACTTATTTATATAAGTGAAAAATTGTCTATTTAAATAAGTGGTTTAATTTACAAAGTTCAATCAATTTTTTACCTACACTTTCTAACGTTGAAATAGCAAATAAAAGTTCATCCTTTCTTGATAATAATACTTTTTTACAACAATCTTTTAGTTATTAAATTTCGCAAAAGATGATTCGCGAATGTGTGTGTACGAAGATGAACATCTTACTATCTAAATATGAAAGAGTGAAATTCAACGTAAAAAAGTGAATATACACTCTTTCAACGTTATAAGTCGTTACCAATAAGTAGACGACTGATAACGTCAAAGAGTGCATTTTCACTCTGTCATATTTAATGGGATAAATAGAAAAATCTCGTGGAAAATCTCCTTCCTACGTAATTTAATGTCCAATATTTCTATGAGTATCACCGACTTATCCAAAAATTGAGCACTCCCTTAAAAAATGTTGTTCACAAACTTGCAGTTCTAGGCAACAAAGCCGCGTAGGAAATATAGGACAACGACATTGAATTTTCGTGATGCGCGTGTAAATGAAAAATGCATGGAATCCAATCGAAATTCCGCGATAAATCAGCGACTTACACTGTCGCTATGTTTGATTTTTCCGGCAGGGGAGCGCGTTGAATAAATAAAGAGGTCATTCATCGCTTTTTACCGCAGCGCCGATGCGTATGGGGCTTGGCCGGCACCGGGGCCAACGTGACTCGCGCAAATCTGTCGATATGACTTGCTTCTTTCAAATTCATGACCGCCGCTGCGGTTTTCTTCGGCCTGCCCACAGTAAATTTTCATAAAGCCCGCGCTGCTCGTGGACCCGGATTTTCGGAGCGGCGACCGGCGTGCAAGTTTAATTCCGCCTAACTCGACGCCAGGTACGATTTCACTCGTTAATATTGCAGCCGCTTCAACGTTGACGAGAGACAAGTGAGTTTTGTATTTGCAACGACAGCTAGGAGATGGGCTACATTCGTGCACTTTTTTTTTGTCTGTGAAAGAAAAATCAGGTGGTGAAGATTCGTTCAATATATTATATTCTAATTTTTCTGACATCGATAACTTTAGTTCACTGTATCTTGTGAATTATGGAACATTTGTGATAATTATAAAAAAAAAATCGATAAAAAAGGTTACTAAGCTTTTTGAAGTACACTAAAAAAATAATAAGGGAAGATTTATAATAAATTTTGTAAGACAGGGACAGATTTGGCAAGCCAAGAAAATTACTATACATTTTAGAAAAATTACAATATTTATATTAAAATTGGCCACAATTATAGCAAATTCTACTGTAAAAATTGTAATTTTTCCAAAATTTATAGTAATTTTCTTGGCTTGCCAAGCCTGTCCCCCTCTTGCAGTGCAAGCAAATTTTTTAACGAAAAGAATTTCAGTCAATGCTGTAATGATCGACAAAACTTATAACTGGTTTTTATACTTCAGTCTACAAATGATTGACAATTCTTCGAAAGAAACAAAGTTAATCGTAATCACTTTAATACTTCGACTACGAAAATTGATTGAAAAAATAAATCTTGAAAGATGAAACCAAAACCAAATAGGTTACCGAGCAAATTGTTAAAAGTTTCGAAAAAAAAAATACTTTTCTCCGGCAGTATAAAAAAAAAAAAATAGTGACTGCCTGTCAGCAGAGCGAAAGAGCGGCGCCCGTAAGCTGGTCAAAGTTTACCCAGAGCCATCGGTCGGCCTGACGCGGACTGGGGCTGTATTAATCACCGGGGCAAATTAATTGGATGTATCGTCGGGAGTGGCGTGCCGATGACACGTTTTGTGGCCTGACAGGATGCCGCGCGACTCCCGCGAGGTTCGATCTCTCTCGCCGCCCTCGCCGCGCCGGTGCTTTTGTCAATATCGTTCCAGTCATAACTGCCAACTGTCAAACCTAATTTATATATTTTTTTTTCCTTTTGTCTGCCTTTTCAGCTAAAAATTTGAGTCAGTTATTCTATACATAGCGTGATGTTACCTTTGCTTTTTTTTTATCAAACATTTTCAGTTGAAATATTTCGTCTGTATGGCGCAAAAGTAAAATATATTTTATTAAGTATTAAACTGAATTATTAAATAATTTTTTTTTAACACTTAATTTATTATTTTAATAGCTTAAAATTAAAACATAAATAGCATTATATTATACATATGAAAAAAAGTTGTTATTTAATTATACACAGGAAAAAAGTGTTTCGTAAAATTTAACGAAAGTTTCTCATTTAATTAATTGTCATCACTCGTTAATTAAATTAAAAGCAACGAAATTGTTTACATCGTTGAGAAATAGCGGGCGTACCGCACATAATGTCGAATTAAACTAGCGAAAGCACGCGCAGCCAGCCAAGCCAAAAAATCCATTAAATCGCGTAAAATCCAAAACCGAATGCCTCGCATCAACCATGAAACAGCGCGCCATCAACATTCATAGAATAAAATTACAATTGCGTCGGGGAGCCCGCGGGAGCTTTGTATTCCTCTCACAGCGTCGTAACCGAGCTTCAAACAATAAATCACATTCGAATCAGCGCGAGAACTGCTGAGTGGGGGTGCAAGGGGGTGGGGTCGACGGGGAGGGAATGCCGGCGCGAAGAAAGGAACAATAATAAAGAAAAGGAGACACGGCGGAGAAAAAAAAATGAAAAAGGGGGCGCGAAGGTGCGTCGCGCTTGCGGAGAAAAACCGGGGCCGACTCGTGTTACCCTCGCGCGACCCTCGAGAGCTTGAGCGCCGGCGCCTCTTCATATTTCCCCATAAAAATTCACTTATTCCCGGCCCATTATTTCTCCTCTCGTTTTTCAACTGGAGTCCGCGGTCTCTCTCTCGGCGACTCCCGGTATACAAAGGCTCGAGGAAGAGAGGCGCGCGAAAATTATCTCCAGCGGCGCGCCGGTTGATTCCGATTAAAATGAATGTCAACGCGGCCCTGCGGCAGTCACCTTGTGGTTTATCGCCACCGCACAAAGACGAGGCCGAGGTGAGCCTGGCTTTCTCCTGGAGATATTTCTTTTGGGTAAAAAATTTTAATAACATTAGGTGACTCTTTGATTAAGAATATAATCTGAACAATTAATTAATTTAAACATTTTTTGAGTATAGTATGACTGTTTAATTTAACAATTAATTCATTAAAAAAGTTTTGAGTATAGTGCGACTGTTAAATTTAACAATTAATTAATTTAAAAAATTTTGCGTTTAGTAGGACTATTTAATTTAACAAATTAAGGTTGCAAGTACTTTTAAAATACGCGGATATATTTGACTTAAATATTTTTTTCTCTCGGTGTTGAACATTCAATGATCCTTCTTTGTATTAAAATATTATTCTGTAGACGAGGTATTTATAGACGAGTTTAATAATATTAAACAAGGATATTATTTTTATATTAAATTTTACTAAAAAAAAAAAGAGAAAAGTTTTTTGATAATATCCTCTGAAATCATATATTTTATCCATTTAATCTACTTTAATCCTCACCTCTTTTTAATTTCTATCTAAAAATTTTGCAATTAAATGTTCCCAGTTTAATCCTTTTGATTCCCCCCCGCTGATATATTTATACTTTGCGACTTCCTGCCTTATAATTACGTACGCCGATGAAGTCGAGCGAATTTCAATTAATAGAACGAATCCCGGCCATGATTTCTACCTTCACAATCGGGAACATCTCCTCGATAAAACAGAAAATACATCTTCTAATGAACTCATGAAAATAATGTACAAAAACCAAGAAGAGAAAAATGTAACGATAATAATAATAGCAAAAGTACAAGGTAGATCGTTAAAGCAAGTAGTACAAGTAAATGTACGTCAGACCAAAGTACCCAGTTAATAAATAATGAAGCCCAGTTGTAACATATTTATAATTAAACGATTAATAAAATGTTTAAAAATGAAACCATTACAATTTACAGACGTAATACCCACTGCTATAAAAAGTATTAGTCTGAGCGCCGCAGGCAAGATTACTTGTTAATTAACGTATAAAAAAAAAAAAAAAAAGAAAAGAAAAAAGTACCGAGATCCTCATCTAAATTGTTTACTCACTTCTACTGGCTGAAATATAAATAAGATGCTTAAAAGCTCGGATGAATTTATTATTTCGCTTGACCCAAGACGGAAGGCGCCACCTCGAAACTTGGGGATTAATTAAATTAAAGTTACCTGACGATAAATTCATTATGAGCGTTAATGCCGTTATCGTGTTGCCGGTTTCTCGCTCCGCCTTCCCCTTCTCCCCTCGCCGTCTGCACTTTCCTTTCTCTTTCTACTCCCCAAAGCCTCTATAGCCCCGGCCCCCTCGTACACCTTTCCGCCGTCTTGCATTCTACATTTCTCCCGCTCGTTTCTCGCTCGCCTTCGAGTTAAGTTATCGCGAGGCTCTCGGTACTCATGTATTCATTATATCGCGCGGCCGCTCCTAAATATCCTCTCTCCGAAAGGTCGGTCGTCGGATAAACTCGCGGCCGAATGAGCGAAATGAAAATTTCATTCCCGGCTATATAGCGTCGCGGCGCCTCGAGCGACGGCACTTTTTCGCTTGCTTTTTTCGTGCCGGTCGAGCAGGGGGACTAATTTTTTCACAAACGACCATGAAACTCGCAAAATCAGTTGATATAGATCGCTTCGTCCTGTTACGCGGTATAGTTGTGCCGAGTCGAGGAAGTCGCAATGTGTGAATTATCTTTCGCGAGCTTTATTTTTTCACGCAGATTGCAACGCGACAAAATACATGGAGAAAAAAGTATTGTAAAAATTACTATCTGTCTGAAGACCCGATAATTCAAATAAAAGTTACCATATACTCTATAGTAAAATTTGGAAAAAATAAATTTCCTGTTTGCGGGTCCGTATTACAAAAATTCTTACATACTAAAAGGATCTCTCGGATCCACAGGAAACTTAAAAACTAACTTAAAATTATTTATTTACTCTTTACATTTAACGTCATAATAGAAATTTAGAAACGTAAAACAGCGCAAATGTTACTTACGATAAGTTTAGACTTGGGTTCTTGTAATTAAACACAGAATCAAGCCCATAGTATGAAAAACTATTTTTCTACAATGTAGTTTAAAACATGATTGTACAGTATAATAATTTTCATCTAAAAGTAGTAGAAAATTAATATAAATAGTAATTTTATAATAGTTCAATTTTGATTTTTTAAGTATAAAAAAAAAAAATTAAACCTCGCGTTTTCTCAAAAACTATTTTGGCGAATTACTTCTGTAAGACAGTTGCTGCGTAAGGAAATTGATTTATAAACTTCAATAACAAATTAACTTCTTGAACTTTCTTGAATTTTCTTCTCTCAAATGAGTACCTTGCGGAAATAGGGAAAAAAAAGGAGTCACCTCGATGACTCTCGGGAAGCAGAGAGGGAGGGCAAGCGAGCGAGTCTGAACGGGAAGGGGTAGGAAAAAAAAATGAAGAAAAGAGACACGAGTCGAGAGTAAGAAGGGAACTCCGAACGAGTGGCGGGGCACTTGGAAAAAGGTCGGCGCTACGTGGCACGAAGGCGCAGCGGATCTCTGGTCCGGGGCGAAGCGGGCGCTGCAACTGATGGCCCCGGCCGGATGGGAAATAAAAAAGATCCTAATGAATATTTCAGCGCCTGGTCGGCAGGCGACTCGCCGCCTCTGTCCCTGTCGCCTTTCACGGGGCGCGGGATTTCCGGAGGAAACTCGTTAATGTGCTCGATATTAAAAATGTGTTTTTCACGCGCTATAGATCTGACACTGCTCCCTTTTTTTTTACAATGACTTAACACCGCTCGCTCGAGTAATTAATGCGTTTTCGTAACTTTTTTTTGTTAAATATATTTGCAATTTCGTAGTGTGATTTTTAGTTGTCAATGTAGACTATATTTCACACTAAAATGGCTAGAGTGAAATTTCACTCCTATTTTAGAGTAATTCTAGAGTTAATTCGTTTATGGAGTTAAATTTAAAAATTACGCTAGTGGAGTGAAATAATCAGTTTACACGAGTAGAATAACTTAATTTCACTCTGATAGAGTAGGATTTTATAGGTTTCAGTTCTACTCTTTCACTCTATATTTGAGTGAAAAAATTATTCTACTTCACTCTAATCGAGGGAGTTAATTCGACTGGAGTCAAAATTAACTGCATTTCACTCTAACCGATTTAGCGCGTTAATTCGATCGAAATTTCAAATACTAGTTAGATTGAGCATGGTAGGAATTTTTTAGACTACGATATCAATCTCCCTCTCCCGACATTCTACTTTTTTCAAAAATAAAACTCAAGTTCAAAATTCAAGATCGAGATTGAAGATAGAAAAACCGATATCTCGTCTATTATTTTTAGAGTATGGCTTCTATTTTAAGAATTATACAGTATTTCTCATTTAAAATAATATTATACGTAAAAAGTTGAAAAAGAAGAAGGTATTGAATCAAAGTTAATTATTTTTTCCATTTTACGGAACGAATTTCATTTAATCAATTATTTCGTCTTATTGTATCTCTTCATCCTAATTCAGTTTTCTAACTTGCAATTAAATAAAATACTTATTTAAAAATGCTTTTTTTTTTATTAATTATATTAAAAAGTATATTTAAAAAAATTTCATTTTATTAAAACCAGTTAAACGCAGCATCACAATTTAATTCGAAAGCATAAGTAATGATTTCACGAGAAAGGGACGTTCCCACTGGCGAGCCAATTAAATTACCCGCAGCTTAACTTACTTACAATCGAAAAATTTCCCGGACACTATTTGCCGGAGTTCCAGGAAGAAACGATAAAGTAAAGGAAGGTCAAAGAGCGCGGGATCAATTTAAATTTCATCGGTGTATGCTTCACTTGTGTAAAACGGTGTGATTTTCGATCTTCGACAGGCTGTCAACGGAGCGTGCATCGATTACAAAGAGCGCGTAAAAGTTAAGCGGCCATAAAGCGATCGATAAAAAGCCTCGTGTACCTCTTTTCACCCCTTCTCTCCCTTTTCATCCCCCTTACCCTTCCTCTCTCTCTCCTCTCTTTCTCTTTCGCACACGCGCACGGGACTTTATGAAAACGCCGATCCCGTAAAGTTATCCGGATATGGGTATAGCCCGACAAAGTGCAACTGCGCGCGCAGTGAAATTTGCGCGGGATATTGAAAAAAAAAAAAAAAAAAGAAGGAAAGAGAGCTTCCGCGGTTTTGCTCGAGCGATAAAAGAAGTCGGGCTTATCGAACTTCGAGAGTCCGAAACTTCGTCGCGAGTTGTTTTAGGTGTGCGGCTGGCGCGCGTGGCCAGGGCCGCCGGGGAAAGAGTCGGCGAATTGGCCAGTAGTTAAGGAGTGCGAACAACTTGAACCGCGTGCGACTGTTTCGCGGAAAAAAAAAACTAATTGAATCGTCGCTTCGGAGGAAACTTCGGAGATAACGTTTTGGCGGATGCGATTGCGCGTCGTGATTATTGCTACGGTAGAGTATAACCGAGTTGTTCGTTTAAATAATATAAGCTGTAATATATAAATTCGACGGGTTGATTCATGTCTCGTATTGTTTATTTGAATAAAAATCGATGAATGACAAATTAATTTTTGGCTGCTGCAAATTTTATTCCAAATTACTCAGAAAGTCTCTTTTTTTAAATATGTGCCCGTTACTACCCTCTAAATTTAATCCAGTCAAATCCCACGGAATTTCAAAACAGTGACATACTTTTGATTGAAAAAACAATTCTCTTTCAGAATTTTTATATTAATCATTAACATCTGGTATTAATGAATTAAGAATAGCAATTGGTGTTAAGGAATTAAGAGTAGCAATTATTTTACTATCCAGCGAAGGAAATAAACGAGCATTAATTATTTTTTCAGTTCTACAATAAATTTTTCCGGAAAAATGTTCGCTTGCGGCAACTATTTCAACGCGGCAAGATTAATTTTTCACGCAAGTGAAAATAACAATGCACATGCAGAGAGATAAGATGAAGCGCCGAGGACGAAACTGCGGAGGAACTTCATTAATAAACTCCTGCTCATTAACTTTTGACAGATTGCAAACGTAATTAAAGAGCTCGTTATAGCCAGGAGGGCCGTTGACGTCCGCGTAATCATCCTCATAACTCGGTCACCGAAAAGGAAAGCGCACCCGAGAGTATAATATCGGCTTTACAATTAGTAATGGCAATCGACATATGACGATCCGGATGCACGACATAGGCACGAGATGCACACGCTGCGATGAATCCGGCAGTCCAACTGCCACGGGCAGGAGTCCTTTCTTCGTAATTTATTTTTGAGCTCAATACTAAATAATAAGTTACTTTCTCGTGTGCATAACAGAAATTTTGATGTTGCTTTTTTCTATAAAAATTTTGTTATATTTAATTCTCTCTCTTAAGTAAGCGACGACCGGATGTTGCGAAGCCTCGAAAACGTGAATGCGATTGTTTCGTGGATCAATATCGGGTATGGCGTCAAAATTCAAAATTTCTATCCTCAACAATGGGTCATAAATAAATAAATAAATTTAAAGTTTTTTCTATTCTCAAAATTGAAAAATTCGCGTTCTAAAATCAGACGATCAATCACGTTCGCATGGCCTAGCGACCATCTTCGCTACCAATCAGAATCACGTGTTAAATGCTTTGCAACAAATATACTCCTAACAAAGACCATCGCTTTTTTAAGAGAGTAAAAGATCACTAGTTAATAAAAAATAAAAAATAACTAGTTAATAAAAAATAAAAAAAAAAAAAATCACTAGTTCTGATTAATTAAAAAATCTCTTATCCTAAAATCCTCCTCCACTCTAAATCTCACGCGTTTTATCTTATTATTGAGCAACAACCTTTTGGACAGGATTAAAGCAAGAAAGTAAAGCAGCAGCAACATCATTGCTTGTTGACGCATTCTTTCGCGAAAATATACCATTCCATTTCCCTCGGAGTGCCGAAAAAGCGCGTGGCTCATTCAAAATTTACTCCAGCGCCCGGCAGCGTCATTCGCCTTGGTATTCCCGCCTTAAGCGGCGTGGTCCTGAAATTACGCGGATAAGTCGACATCGTAAGAAGCGGCGGGTCCGGGAGGTCGGACTGGGCAAAAAAGGAGGACAGCAGGTGGGAGGCGATGAGAGCGGCGTCCGGGTAATTTCGAAGGTAAGAAACAGGAGATCCGTAGGACTGCATAATGAGATTCCAGGCGCGCGCGGGCCTTATTCCAACGCCGGCTTGAGAATACAAAGTCGCAATAGAGATTTCAGCTGGCGAACGGGACAAACATTTTAGCGAGTACATCTGTTTTTTTTTTTTTTTTTTTTTTTTTAATTTGATTGTTAAAATTACTTTTCTATTGATTAAAATGGATATAATTATGTGACGATTTTTAATGAAATGATTTTTAGTTTACTTACGTACTATGTTTACTCAAAATCATTAGGCTATAGCTGATGTATAATGACTTACCTGTAACAGAAATATGAATGTATTTAATTATTAAGAAGCATTAAAATATTGAATGAAAGTATTACATTGATCCTAAGAATTAAACTAATTCTGTTTTCTTATTCTCGTTTTAAAAAGTAATTTTAAAAATGATAAATTATAAATTACCTTTCTTGTTACGAAGAAAAAATTTTTACTTATTCTTAGTACATTACAATTGTAGATTTATAGGTAATTTCTCAAAACTCGCCATTTTTTTCAGCGCATTAGATGAAAGATATAAAATCATATTTGAGATAATGTACTTTCGGAATGAAAAGAATTCCAAAGTTTACGTTTTTGACAGTCAAACTTTTTAGAGCTCCGTGGAACCGCGAAATCTACAATTTGCGATTCGCATTAGAGGAACCAAAAGCGGCTTACCTCGCGCCGGTATAAATAGGATAAAAAATGAAATCCTCATCGGAGAGTGGGAGTGGGGGCATTCTCATGAGAGTGCGAAAAAAAGAAGAAAAGAATAAAGAAAACGAAGAGAATAACGAAAAATCAAAAGAAGGGAAGTTTTCTCCCTTAGGAAACCGACACCACGGTACTATTCGTATTTGCTTTACACTATATCTGATATTGCCAGTCCCTCTTATTTATTCAGATGTCGTCGCGATTTGATCCTAACGAGTCCATGCAAACGTGAAGTTTTTTTGGTTTCTGCTCCTTGCCGACCTCCGATGCAAAACAAGCAGGTACAGAAAGAATAGAAGACTATGGTAAACTTCTTTTTGTTTAATGTACACATTTTTTAGAGTAGTTTAGTTTAAAAAATGAATAGGCTTTTATAATTTTTTTTTTTATTAAAAAAAGGAATCGATTTTAATCTAGAAAATAACTAAATTTTTTTCTAATTCAAGTATATATTTACTTTTACTCCTCAATGTGAAGTCGGCGTTTATTTTAAATTATGCATCATTTATCAATAAGAAGTTTAAAAGCAAGTATTAAAATATCCTTTAATTCTATTTTCCTACAGGTCAATCAGGAACAATTTTAAAACAAATATACTACAATAAGAACTAGATTAAATAGTTCATTAATCATCCAACTGAATCTTCAAAATATTCGAATATAAGCCCAATCCTTTTAGTATAGCTCTGCTTGAGAAATCTAATAACCTCGAATAAGTCAAATCTACATGCAAAACTTAATAGCACACAGTAAGTCAATCAGAACAGATCTTTTCCAGCTTCACCTCGATAAAATTAAAACCCATTCGGTTCAAATCAAATGACACAATTCTTTTTCTTGCAAAAAGTTAAATACGTTTCAATATCGCCACTATTCGATTCATAATTGTACCTCATCTCAGACAAAAAAAAAAATCTTAAACTCCGTGTCAAAAGTTCGTCGTTATTTTTTCACCCACGACTGTCCTCGGATGGTCGATCGCACGTTCACACAAGAAATTCCCTCCCTCCTTCTATCTCTCTCATTCCTTGCCGAACTCGTCGGCTCTTCTGTTCCAATAACAGTGGGAACGTTTCGTGCTCGAGCCTCTTACGTATAGGGGGGCTGAGCCACGAAAGTCGCTCCTCCACTCGTCTTTCGACTCTCGCCTTTTTTCGCTCTTTCCTCAACCCCATTATTTTGCCTCGGCGAAAGGTGAGCGCCTGGCTTTTTCCCCGCGGCGCGGCACTCGGTGTCTGCCCTACCCCCGGGCACTGCGAGATTCGCGCGAATGTTCGCGTGTCACGAGATACGCGCGGCGCGGGACGCCTTAATTGGAAGTTTGGTGAGGCGTCTATTTTTTATTCTCTCCCTCCATTCAATTGCCCACCCATGTTGATGATAGCGGAATTACACGAGCGAGACATTTGTTATTTTATTCTTAGCGAGTTGCGAGATGCTACACTTTCTTTTATTATTTTTGCTGAGGATTATTGGGTTAGCTTGGAAAAAAATTGGTTTACGGGTTCGGAGGAAATTGTGTTATTTTCTAAATTATAATCCTGTTTTTGTAAGCTGTGCAACGTCGAATTATATCGGGTTCGATTGGTAACGCGAGGACTGAAACAAAAAAATTGAAAAATATTGTTTCTTTGAATCATTTTGCTTAAAATTTTTTATGGATAAATAGCGATTACGGAATAATTTATTTATTTTACGTGAGTTTTCATGAATGAGAATATGATTTAATGATAAAAAAAGTTGATTGTTAAATTTTTTAACACTACGTATTGCTTTTACATCGATTGGTAAAATCTTAAAATTTTACATATATCAAAAAAATATTATTAAAAATTTAGATACTTTTTAGTTTACTAAAAATAAAGTAAATTTTGCCATACAGCATTGTAATTTTTACTAAAACATCTCCCTCAGTGCAGATCTCCTGTCCAGCTTCCACTAAAATAGAACACTGCACCCCATTCTCACTCAATAAACACACTGAGAAAAAAGTCAAAAGTAAATTTAACTATACACCCTAGTAAACCGGAATATAGTTAATTTTACCAGAATT
>JAWWEN010017527.1:0-20423 GCA_035582955.1 Sycophila texana | reverse complement strand
TGTTTTTGGCTTTAAAAATTGTGGCGATACGGCGTGGAGTTGGAGTACTACCTTTTGATCTCTTCGGAGGAGGCGCTTATACAATTTTAATCGAACTTCACTTGGTAAGTTCGTTCAATTATACAATTCAATTAATACCATCCATTAAAATTGGAGATAAACCAGTAATAAAAGGCCGCGCTCACTGAAATATTATACTTCGTCGGTGCTTATTAATTCAAAGCCCTCATGACATCGGCGACGCTTGGTATAAATCGACGCTCTCCACTGCGACGCGCATTCCAGAAACGCATCAATCAAAGCCGTCCCTCGAATCAAAATAATTTCCTTTATCGGTGTAATGTGTCCCCTTTATCGGGCCGGCTTCATCTCCGTCGGGGCCCTTATCTCGCCGCGGCTCCTCCGCGGTATAATTTGACAGGCCGATGATCGATACCGTTTTCTGAGGCGGGAAAATCTGTGTGCAGCCCAAGGCCGCGGCGCGGCTGTCCTCTCGGCCTCTGGGGACGAAGAAAAGGCGCGAGGCGACGCTTTCGCGAGGAGCCATCGACGATCGATCTTTATCGAACGCACCCGCGGGGCACGTTTATATCGCTATACTTCTATTTCTCCGGTTCGATTCGAACGGCCGGTGTTATAGTTATACTGTAGCTATGCTTTATATATACGTTGTATGTATATATATGTATATATATATGTATATATACATATATATGCTGCGGGACTGAGTAGGTCCGTTTGTTCCTTCGTTAGCGGTGGGATTAAGCGCCCGGTGCTGCGCTATTACAGGCGGGCGATACAAGCGGATACTTTTTTTCGCGGAGGGCTCAACAATGATGGGAGTAATTGGAATGGGGCTTTCAAGGGAGTGGGTGTGTCGTGCAATTTAGATGCAAATCCTCGATAATGGTGGTAATGGAGGATAAATCAAATCTATCCATTGCTGTGACTCGCCGATAAATCTTGGGATCTTGAATTATTTTAGAGTGATATTTATTTATCCATTAGTTGCGGGGTTGACTCGATGCTGTTTTTTTCTCAGGTATTCTGAAGAAGTGAGAAAAAAATCGTTATACTTTTGAATTATTTCGTTTTAAGTCTAGAAAAAATTTTCTGTCTAAACACTTTGATGGATGCGACTTAAATTTTTTATGGATTATTTATAGACGTTTATTGTATATCCGATACTTTTTTCAATTTTTTGTAACTAATCAATCCGAGTGTAGATAAGAAATAGAATTTTGTCAAAGTAAAGCATCCTTAAGTTTGCTGCAATAGATATATTGAAATTCAATTGAAATTGCACTCTAAGTTAAGAAAAAATAAAAATTTCATCATGAAAATAAATAGAGTGTACGTAATAAATTAATATTTGAAAAAATTACTGTAATCAAAGCACATTTGCCGATCCACCTTAAAACCGGTAAACACCCGGTAGCTCCATCAAATTATTTCGACCCACCTTAATGGACGAAAAATATAAAAAAAAAGCACCAAGCCGACTTATCCGAAAATCTCGCCCAGTGCATGCACACCTCGAATTTGGCCAAAAAATAACAAATACCACACGGTCGCTTTATAAATCTCGTTCGTTTTCAAAAGCGCATACCTCGCCCAAACTCGCTTTAGCACCGCCAATTTTTTCTCCCCCACCAACTTCCCCTTTCTCGCGGTGCACCCGCCATTAATATGATCTATACCCTCGGCTCCTGTGGCTACCGATGATCTTCCTCGTCCGGGGAGATCTTATCTGCGGAGAGTCGACCTCCACCTCGAGAGGAGCGAGAGAGAAAGGCAGAGGGAAAGACGAAGCCCCGAGGCTGTTGCCGTGGCTTCTTCAGCTGCTCTCGGAGAGCCTCACTTACATATAGATTGAAGATCGTTCCTCTTACGGAGCGCGACGAGAACGAGGTATTGCCAATATTCCTCGCGCTGAGGACACATCGCCCCCCTTTCCTTAATGAAAATGGCCGATGATAACGCCACGGACCTTTTCTACCTTTTTGCCCGGCGTCGTTCTTCTGCGAGAGGAAAAAAAAAGTAAAAAAGAGTAGGGACGGTGCGGGCCTCTTCTCGCGATGCGTGCCACGAGCAGTCGTAAATTGACCGGAGAAACTCCGGCGGATCGTATTTTAAGCGAAATCGGTAGAGCACTAATCACTGCTGCTTATAATCCGAGTGAAAAGAAAAAGTAAGTGGTTTATGAAATTTGGGTGAGAAGAAAGGGATTGATTCGGCATGCTTTAATTTTGGCTTTAAATATTTCATTGGCTCCGTCGACTGCGTCACGATTTTGGTTCGTCGATCGGTTTTATCTCACGACGATCAGCTCCGGCGAAATCTCGTTATTTTTGGCGTGGCGACAAATGTAAGAGGAGAAAGGCAGAAGAGAGAAGAGGAAAGGAGGGTAGGATTCGCGGGTTTAACTCGTACTGAGACCAATTAACATTTGCATATTTTCTGACGGTTAACGTCCACGGTGGCGTTAAAATGGATCACTGTGCCGGACTGATCCTCCCTCATTATCACATGACAATTAGGCGCCTGCGAAAAATTTCTCCCTTAATATATCGCGTGCCGAATGTCCGGTTTTATTAGGCCCTACAGACCCTTCGCTCTTATATATGTATAGAACTAAAAAAGGAACAGGCGCGAATGACAGGGTTATATATCCTCGAAACCTTAATTAGTTTGGAATTACAATCCTTAAAATTGACTTTCATTCAGTCACAGAGAAGTCAGACAGGACAGAAGGAGGACGCAGTTGAGCTTAGATTTGTAGGAAATGGAAAGATTCTTAACGTTTCCTACCTACATACTAATTATTTTTATAGGAATTTTCGTTAAACCTTTAGAAATTATTACTTTATTGATCGTATAAATTAGCATAAAAAAATTTTTTGTCCTTTGTCGTACGTAAAAGTTAAGAAACTTTATTTAAAATTTTAAACGTTAAACGTGCTACTGAATTAAATAAAAAAGAATCTCGCTGATTATAATATAATGATGATTCCTAAAAATACGCAATCAAGACAAATTTTTATGAATTATGTTATTTTTCGAAATCTAGATTCACTATATAGTCAAGAATCACTATATTAGGTAGCGCCAAGAACCCTTTAAACGATACTTTCTGAAAGAAAGTTCCAGTACGCTCGTACCTTTTAAATTTATAAAATCTCAAATTTAAGCCGATTACAATGACACCGTATCTCATTGAGCAAACACAATGATTCGCGTGAACAATTTTAGTCTCGCGCAAAATTGAAGTTAATCCCGACAAGATTTATCCGAAGCCTCGGCTAAATTTGCAGATTTCTATTTCCGCTGCTCTCGCATGTGGAGCCTTAATCCCAGTGTATTTACGAGCCAGCAATGACACTTCTCGTTCAATCGACTCGGGAGTCCGTCTGAATTGAGCGAGATTTCGAGAAGAAGCGCAACTGCATATAAGAGCCCGGCATAAATCAGCAGAGCGCGGGGCTCGCGTACGCAGGGTGCATTGTTGCGCGACCGCGATAATCCGCGGTTGGCCGGTCAGCGCTTGATTTATGACTAATTAGAGTTAACAAGCTGTTTAACCCACTATTATATAAAGCTTTACCGCTCGATGGGCGAATCTATCGGGTTATAAATTTTTTTTTTCTATTAGCTTACTTAAATCCTTTTTTCGATCCGATATTCTGGGAGGCGGTCATCTTGCGGAGATGAGAATTTAATCATTCGACTGGATCCTTGCGGTGAATTATAAAGGCAAAAGTAGGCGGCGTTATGACGTGAGAGACTCATTGGCTCGGTCGTTCATAACTCTTTCAGATCTGGCCTTTTAAAATCTGTAAAATTCTTATGAGCATCACTCTTGCGTCACTTATTATAATAGTAACCAAGAGGCGGAACTAATTATGTCTCCAAATCAGACTGCGGCTCTTCATGAATTTTTGAATGACACTTGACGCAGAAATAATCCGACGAATGCTGACTGAAAATACTCAGCTTCATTTTTAGAAGAGATTAACCGATCTCTTGGACGCCCACAGTGATGTATATATGTCTAAAAAATCAATGATGAAAGAGTGGAGAAGACAATTTTTCATTCAAATATTTGCACATATTTTAGAAAATAATTGCAACATCTATTTGCTCGCAATGTTTTGTAATTCGGAATATAATGTTTCAACACAATTGAAAGAATAAGACTGAAATTTCATGTAAAAATTAATCTATTGAATAATTAATATATCGATTAAAATATTAAAACACCTATTACAATTAAAATGACACCATTACCGATAAAAATATGTCCTATTCTTTTTAAACCAAATATAGTAGAGTGTCGATATTTCTTTTCGTTTCTGATCCAAGTAAACTCAGATTAATTGTATTATCATTTAGTTATATTATAATTGTGTGTAGTTAAAACCTTTTCTAAGATATGAATCATATAAAAAAATTGTATCGACAGGAATTTGTTTTCTCATTAGGAGAGGACGAATAATCATATTTAATCAACAATAACTTTGGAACAAATAACATTTTTTAATGTATAATAATGTTTGAATTATAGCTATTCACTTTAACTTTTTAAACTAAATATGTGCATAATTATAAAGTTATTTATAAGCAATACTAATCTTTGTCATACTAATATAAATTAATAATATACCGACCAGCTTCAATACTATTAGGCTCCAGGGTTTAAAATTGTATGATTTTTTATTTTTCAAGATTCTAAAGCATCAGCTCAATTCCATCGAGATCCATAATCCGAAGCTTTGACGTACATTTTCCTACTCAGTGTTCAAGGTGCAAATTCCTCAAAAAATCCAAATAAATTAGTACCGTTAAAATAAAACAAAAAAAAATCGAACAATTCCACAAAAACGCTACATATCGAAATAAAAAAAGTCGATAATTGATCGACTCGCGCTTTATCGCCTCTCCGTGGCTATCGGCGCGAGCGATCGGCGCTACCGCTTTCCCCTTCTGCGCGCGGCGCCGGGCGTGTAAGCGTTCCTGTAGCCATCGTCGCCTCCTCTCGTGCGCCTTGGATTTTCTTGCACCTCCATATCGATGTTCGCGCCGCGCGAACGCGCCAGTCCTGTTCGACAAGAATGCAGAATCTCCGCGGCGAACTCGCCCGTGCAAAACAATTACAAGTTCCGCCGAGTCGCCGCGTCTTGTAACTACAAAATGACACGAGTCTAGTCTAGCGTGAGGTGACCTCTTCATCGGGGAGCGTTAAATTGAGTTCAAATAAAAGTAGAAGAGCGTCTCCTGCACGAGCCCGTAGAAAAAAAATCTGCAGAATTTTCTGCCAAATTTTCTACAAAATTTTCTACAGAATTTTCTGCAGAGTTTTCTCCAACAGGAGATTCTGCAAAAATTATTGCAGAAATTTTTTTCTGCAGGCATTACTTCGCAGAAATTTCTGTAGAATATTCTTGCAAAAAATATTCTGCAGAATTATTCCTTAGAATTTTCTTGCAAAAAATATTCTGCAGTAATATTCTGTAGAATTTTCTTGCAAAAAGTATTCTGCATAAATATATTCTGTAAAATTTTCTTGCAAAAAATATTCTGCAGAAATATTTCTGTAGTATTTTCTTGCAAAAAATATTCTGCAGTAATGTTCTGTATTCAGAATTTTCTGGCAAAAAATATTCTACGGAAATTTTGTGTAGAAATTTTTCCTATGGGAGATTATCGGGGACAGCGTTGATTTGGCTTTTCATCGATTAGTTAATGATCACAGGTTTTTTTAAGCACTCGTTTGTTAATTGCGGGAAAATCGATAGTATATGAATATTCAGCGTGTGCGAGAGGTAATCGTGCGCAATATTTCACTCAAAAGTGTGGCAACCCGTGATTACGGTGGCGGATTTTTTAAAAGGCTCCCTTGGAAACAGAAGACATGTTTGATACCTAATGAGAATAAAATTAAATGAGGCTGTTTGTACAGAGAATATTGTAGCTTTGCAGATATAGCTGATTATTTATAATAATAATAAAAAAAAATTCATCGATGGTTCGAGTAAATCAGAAATTATTTGCATTAAAATTTATAAAAGCTAGTCCAATTAGGTGAGAAGAACGCTGCTCGTGTACAAGAGCATATTTTTTGTTTTCTTACTTCGGTATATGAGCGATGAAATCGGATACTTATTTTTCCACTTCCCCTTCAATTCAAGAGTAAAATAGTCCCCATTTTAATAAATTCATATTTGCCTGCTTTAAATGACCAGCTGAAAGTTAGTTGCAATTAAACGGTCATCGTAAACAGTATTACTAGTTTTTATTTCTAAAATTAAGAACATTTCTATACCATTTAAATAAAATTATATCTGCAATATATTTATTTTAATGAAGCTGTTGCTTGAGAATATTGAATGATTCAATTCTAAAAAATGCTTTACCTTTCTTTCCCTTTTCTTTAATTATAAATGTATAAAGACTTTCTAAAAATATGTCGCTCGTTTTAAATATTAAAAATACACAACATATTTAAAAAAAAAATAGATTAATTTTCTTAATATAAAAAATTCAAATAAACATATTAAAAATCACAAAACTGCGTAGTCAACAATTTCTCCGCACATGACTCAGTCGATTCGTCATCTTAAGTAACGTTTCTGAAAGATATTTATACGCGACTCCGGGTGTCTCTGAAACTTGCATTTCAAGATAATCAGAAAATTCAAGGCTGAAAGACAAACACGAGTTACCCGTGCGTTTTAATAATAAGCGCTATATAGTCACACGCGGTCACCGTGCATCGTAAATTGACGAATATAGTCATCGTCTGCATTTGATTTATATAAGCGTTCCGCTAATTACCTTTCAATTTTCGCGGACGCGAATAACGAGACAATGGCTCGCAATCAGACTCGGCGGTCATATCGACGGATTTCAATAAACGCTCGTCCGCGTTTTATTGAATGCCCACAAATTGACGCTTATCGAGACATGAAAATTCCGCAAAGCTTATTTATGATGTTTGCACAAGCACACGGAGCGGCGGCGCACAATTTTAACGCGTGTTTGATCGCGCCGCAATGATTTTTCGCACTCATTAACTCGCCCTAATGATTTTCCAGCATTAATTTACGGCATTATTAAGTCCGGCGCGATAAATAATTAAGATTTTACGACGCCGCCCTAACGAATCCATTGCTCGCGCCGCGGCTATACACAATGCGGCTATGAATAACCCGCACAAAGGCTGTAAATATATTTAACTAAGTAACACGCAGATCTATAAGAGCGCATAATCGCAATCTAATAAGAAAACACTTTCAAAGCAAAAAAAAAATCTCTTTAAGCACGAGACTTCAATTAAAAACACGTCGAGGACGCATAAATTTTTCACCGTATATGTAATACTTTTTTATCCGCATGTAATCATTATCATCGCCACGGAGCGATATACGGGGACGCTATATATACGCTTAACGAACGAGCGCACAATTTACACTCCGAAATAGTTTCATCCTGTTAATCCAATGGCGGCGGCGCGGGCACAGCGCGTCTTATCGACGGCACTTCTGCTCGTCACTCTAATCGGCCGGCCATTACGGACGTCGCCCGATGCGTTCGATCGCGCTATCTCGCGCGGCATCGCGGCTCGCCGGGGGTTTAGACGCGCGCCTCCGTAGGAATCTTTATGCAAATTGGAGGAGGCGCGCGCAAAAGAAGCGACGAGGAGCGCCGAAAGGGCCGAGCCAGTCTGCAGCGCTTCGCGCGAGGCGTTGATGTCGAATTTATATGGCGAGACCGGTATATGCGCACTACTCGATCTAGCCGGGGCGCGAATTTCACGCCGATGAAGTGTCTGATATCGGCGGCGGACTGATAAGGATGTAAGGAGCTGAATGCGAGGCGCGAAAATGACCGTTCGATTTTATACGGCCGATATTGTATGCTGATTCTGTGTGGATGTTATTGTGGAGAGATGGATGCTGATCCTTGGCTGGAAAATTGGATCGTGATTATTTTTCGAGACGGTGGAATGTTGCCCGTCTGACGAAGAATACTGGTGAAATCCAATTTGCGCATTTACATGCGTAAGAAGAACATAATACTTATTTTATTAAAATCTTTTAAAATATATGTTCAATCTAAAAGTGAAGTCAGCTATTCTTAATTTGATTGGATCTCACTTGGCCACGTAGTCAGGCGTCTATAAGGTACCACCGATCGGCAAATGGTAATAGAAAAAAAAACAGATAAAGAAAAATTTTAAAATCAACTTCTTTTTGTATTAAACTATATTCTGTAACTTCTATTAATTCTGTATTGATTATTGCAATACTTCTAATCTTAAATACGTGTAACTAATGAAAAGTAAAATTTTTTTAATTAATTTTTGCAGCACACTTTTTTCATAAATTTCAGGAAAATACCAAAAAAATTTTGATACTTCAGAAGGGTAGTACTGACAAAATTGGATAATTTATAAATTACAGATTATTAGTAATTCAAAACTTTAAAAGCTTAACGTTTATTTCATTACTCTATGTGAAGCTATTTAATTAAATAAAAAAAAATAAATAAATTATAATGTAAAATTAAAATTAAAATTGGACGCCATCCAATTCGCCGAATATTTAGCTATTGAGGTTTCATAAGAATATCCTATCTCTATTTTTTAAGAGGAAATGAACTACAATCTTCCGTACATTAATTCGAAGAAAAATTAATTTTTGCACTATGTTTTAGAAAATTAAACGGCATTGACTCCGCGCGAGTTATTTTACGAGTAACTTTACATTCGAATCCTTCGAATAGCGTGAGAAATTTATGTAACGATCCTTACGAAAACTGCCTTCTTTCTCGAAGTGCATATTCTCATACATTTGAATAGGCAAAGCCCATGCATATATACACAGTATGCTCCTCTCGCGACCAACTCCAATTCTAAACGCCGTGGAATTTTTTTACAATGCAGTATTTTACCCTCAATGCACGACCCTTTTTATGCGTTATAAATATGAGCACCTTTTAAGAAATAGCCTTTGAAAGGGCGGAAGAATCGACACCGAGTCCCAGCGTTTCTGCGAATATCTTCGCGGGACAAGTAGCACCTGCCACATTTCGTCGGGCTTCTAACGCCGCGGCGAATCTCAGCGCCGCGCCCGTACAAAGAGCGCTCCTCGCCGAAGTAAGAGTGAGAGAGAGAGAGCCGTCAGTGCGATAAACAACAATTTTCCCGTGGAATCATTAAGAGCGAGAGGCTCGCGCGCGAACGAGTTTGGCCGTCGGAACGCCTATGCAAATGAGGCGGCGATTAACGCTTCGGCAAAAGTGGCGCGCGAACCCGATTGGCTGTCCGCATTCCCGATTATTTTTTTCTCGTTTTTCATTTTTCGCTTCATGGAATTTTCGTAATTGCCCGATTGTTCCTGCGGTGACGCTGTCCGCGATCTCGGGATTAATTAATCGAGACCGCGTTCCGCGCGGATCTCTCTCTTCTATATTTTTTCTTTTTTTTTTTTATTTTCATATAATTATCATTATACTACCGATCGGCGGCCAGACAAATTGCAGCCGCGCAATAATCGATCGGTCGGTTGCACGAGCGCGCAGTCCGCTTATACCGATCGCTCGGCCGAATCGGAGAAATGTAAATGAAAGGTCGCCGATGGGGATCCATTAATTAGTTTAAATCTACAGTAATGAAAGGGTGATTGATCGGCTTCAACGCCGAGCGGCCGATAATCGATTTGGCCGCCGATCGTAATCCGCCGGGAAAAGAGCGAAAGCGTGGGGCCCCAAATAAATCACTCGCGACTCGCGTAAAACGTATATATAGAGTAATCCTTCGCCGCGACGATTATTATCGGCAGCGATCGGCATTCCATTATTTTCCCAGTGTCAACTGGAGCGCGGTCCCTGCGCCGATCGCGCATTTAATTAAACGAGCGCCGCGGCGATCGGCGACGTATGTATATTATATATATATAAATAATCGGCGGAGGCCTTCGTTAAGGCAGGCCCGTTTCATCGGGTGTATCTGGCGGAGCGTCGTCGAGGTTGGACAGAGAGATACGCGCGGTATGATTGATTCGCCGGGCGCGTCGTCCCCCCGGGGGCCTTTGCCCGGCGAGCGCCGGTGGTTCGCGCGAGTCTCGGCTTCCGCGGGCCGCCGCCGACAAGCTGGAGTCTTAATTATATGCGCCGGCGGGAGCTCGTAAGCGAGTTACTTTATCTAGCCCCCGTGACCCGGAGCGCGAGAGTAACGAGCCGGTGAAGGGACGCCCTCCGCGCGAGCCTGAGTTATATGCGCTCAAGGTGCACGCGTCATCAGGTGCGCGGTTCGGCGAATTAAGTTACTGTCCCATGTATTTTCTTAACTTGATGCTGATGTTGAAGGAATTTTTTCGGCGGACTCTCGAGTTTACTCTTGTTTCGCGTGCGATGCATTTTAGGATTGTAGTGTTACAAGTGGTTTATACTACGCTTTGAGGGTCTAATTGTCTCTTTAAGTGCATGGAGAGAAATTTTATTCAAAAAGCTACGATACTTGTAGCAAATGTTATATACCTGATTTACAGTAAAATTCAATATTTTCACTATACAATGGAAAAAAAATCAGTAAATTCGAACTAAATATTTCATTGAAGTAAATTTATTTAGTGGTGTCAACAAAATATTTAGTTAATTCAATGAAACCGTTTACTACTTGGCACTACTTAAGGAAATATTTTGTTGAATTTTTTTTTTTTCATTTTTACTAGATGTATATTGTCACTTTGAGTGTGAGTCTAGTAAATGTTGCTTGCCATTATGGCAATTTTCCTTAGAATCATACTAAATTTTGCAATCGAATTTCTCTCCATGTATGAATAAATAAGTATGGAATTCATGGATTTCACCTTCTAAAAGAATAAGTCACTGCGGCTTCTTGTACACAGAGTTGCATAATTTTATAAATTGTTTCGATTTAATATTTTATACTAAGAATTTTTTTCGTTATAAATCTCTTACTTACAAACTTAGGAATTCTAAATGTATTCAGGAATAGCAGTGCAAATAATATAATAAAAATTTTCACTCAACTGTAAATAGGTTAAAAAAACACTGGAATTCTATTTCAAGGCGATCTGATACTAATTGCGTCTATATAAGTGAAATTAAAAGTGTAAGGAAAAATTTTTAGTGTCGTATACTAATTATCAATCTTATTTTTGATATATTAATTCGATATATTAATTTCTTTGTAAAGGAGATTTCTGCCTTTTAATAGTTCATAAATAAATAAATATTACCGATCAATTTCCGAATGATTACAGAGTTTACAGAGTGGTTATACAAAAATAAAGTGATTTTTTGTACTTAGTCATTCGCATTTCATTTTGAACTCGATCGTGAGCTTGAAATCAGGCTAGAGATCAAATCAATCTATAGACTTTCTGTAATTACTGATACCTACACAGTCCTTTTTAAAAATCTAGCTAGCAAGGGCAATCTATTTATCTTGTCATCTCTGTGATTTCGATATCGTAAACGCTCAAAGTAAAGGGCGTTCAAAGCAATTCTGCTCCAATGATTGATAATTGCAGTTCACCAAGTAGTAATTTTAGTCGATTAATGCAAATGCAAATAAAAAAAATTTAATCGCGATCGTACCTACATTCATTCATTTTAATAATCGAGTTTTTCGATCTCGAATTGCAAGCCTCACATTGAACTGACTATGAGGCATATTAATTTTTTTAACTTTTGAAAAACATTTCCTTTCTATAACCTGCACAAACTAAATCTATCTAAAAAGACGAGTGCGCGAAATTTCGAAATCCCGAATTTCCATTTCAATATCTCATTTAAATTCATTCTCCAAACTGCTAAATCTTCCTAATTTATACAAGAATTGAAGCTTTCATGTATCGCATTTTAAGTTTCCTAACGTGAAATTGTACGACCTTCATGTTGATCACAAAATCGTGCAAAGCAATCCTCCACATAGACACCAAAATAACGAGACGTTAATCACGTGTCTTTACACAAAATCTTTCGTCGAGAATTTAAAGTCTTCGAAAATACAAGCACAAAAGAAATTCCAAAAAAAAAAGAAAAATGTTAAAAGTGTAACACCATTTTAACGTAATGCTGCCGGTAGCCGAACATTCCCCCTTCACGAGGGACTCGAGCGGGAGCCGCGAGCGCCCGTGTCGCTCACGATCGTAGCAATTTGTTTCCCGCGGCGCCTAATGCATCCGACGATGAAAAAATTCCGGGGGTCGTCGACAGCCGTGCATCTGACTCGGCTCCTTGTTATAATGAAGTCAGTGTGACCCGCCTTGTACGGAGGGCCGCTACCGTCATCCGCCTCTCTTATCCCGGATTACAAATCGCGTCGCATACCTACCGCGCGTGTACTCCGGAGCAGCGACTTGATGGACCGATCGCGTCCGACGACCCAGATTCGACGTCCAAATTCTTCACCGATGTATGCGCATTTAGTGTCTTACATTCGAGTGAGTTAATTTTATGGTGAGCGATAAAAGGTTGATCATTGTGATAACCTTATAAGATATACATTTGACCGACATACATTTTTAAAAAATGGCTGCATATTTCGTCGATAATCTAAAAAAAAAAGTAAGGAAAAGATAAAGTAAAGACAAAGTGAAGACAGAAAAACATAACAACGAATCTTCAGCGTTGCAATTTTTTGAAAATTTTGAAATGTTCCGGAAGAAGTGTACTCTCACTACTATAAGAAATTCTCAGATGAGATCTCAGTTGAAATCTATCACCTGGTGTGTCTCATATAACTTATACAATAAAAATATTTTATTTATTTATTTATTCATTTATACATTTAATAGGCTTTACAGCCCTTCATGTAATTTAAAAGGGTTTTAAAGCCTATTATTAGTGAACTAGATACAATGATTTCTAAATCACTAAAAATTATTATTCTCTTAATTTTTAGTATGCTGTAGGATCATATCATCCCAATGGTCTATTTAAAAGCACATGCCCTAAGAGTTTTCATTTCGATATTGCCATTTTTTAAATTAAAAAAAAAATATCTAGTTATATAAGTTGTTTAGTGACATCTCACGTAAGAATTTTTTTAATGTAAAATGTCTAAAAACGCTATAAAATTTATATTACATGGATATTGTCGTACACTATCCGGATGGAAGTTTAATTAAAAAAAAAAAAAAGCAGTTCATTAAAATTTAATAATCATATTACAATTCGATAGCTCATTTATTCGATCAACTTTCTTAAAAACGTGAAAGGCATGTTTTCATATTAAACAGCACAAGTGTCTTGACATCGAGAAATCGCATTGAATGAATTGCTACTTTAAACGAAAGCAGCCTCTTCGGTCAGTTTGAACTCGATAAAGTCAAGTAATTACGAATACCGCGGCAGAAAAAATACTCGAACCTTAAAAAAAAAAAAAAACATACACCAACACGAGCACTCGGACCTGGACAATATTATCCTTTGTTGAAATCGCGTCACGGCGCTGGATAAACAGCCGCGCGTCACATCAGCGGAGACAAAGAGCCTGGAGGATAAACGAGCGGACAGCGCAGCGACCCTCGGGACGATTATTGTGCTCTCGCGGATCGCCCGGTCGAGGAGGGGTACACTCGAGTCGCCGGTTGTCGCGTTCACGCCGACTGACCTCTCCACGGGATCTTCAGGATACTGCCCCTGGGCGGCCAGGACAGGGTGGGGGGTCGACGGAAAAAAGGAGGCGGAATCTCGTCCTTTCTCCGTCACGGAGGCGAGTTTGCTCAGGTTGCGCCGCCGATTTGCGGGCTAATGCGTTTTGCTGAAAGCTTACTTTTAAAATATTACCCGAGGAATTCGCGATGTCGCGGTTTAATGGACGATTTTTATGCGAGTCGCGAGCTTTTCTCGAAGTTGAAGTGAGGCGGTCGCTTATACTTCGCGAACATTTACTTCGGGGAGGTGACAAGTACGTTGTACTCGATTGTAGTGACGGCATTCGCTGATGCAGCAGAGTAATCATTTTGCTATTTTAAAAGATGCTGCAAAGCGCTCAGCAAAGTGCAAAGAGAAAGATGCAGCAAAATGATCATGTTGCTATTTTAAAAGAAGCGAGAGGATTTTAAGATTTATTGCTATAGGATTTATAACGATGAATAATCTTAAATAGTTGATTTTATTCTTAATAGTACTATATTGCAGAATATATTACGTGTATACGTGACAAGACTATATAAGACTGTATGACGTTAGGGTATTCATTTTATGAATGGCGAATTGAAATGTCAATATTATTTACCGTGCAGCACGAAGGCCGCTTGACTGACGGAATTTACATAAATAAAAAAAAAAATCATTAAACATTTTCTTAATTTACCGAATATAATCGTTAAGCGTAAATAAATGACCGGCGCGCATTCAAACTCGACGCGGCGATGCAAATTTTTCTCAATAAACCAGACGCCAAATTAACTTTTGTCCCCGACTTTATTTAAATCTCCGCCAATAAATTCGCAAGGAACGCCGTGAAGTGCGACAAAGCCGTCCGCAAAAATTCCGCGCTTTTACCGCGACGCGGGACACGTCCGTACAAGCCCGCGTCATAAAGCTCCGAGATCGGCCCCTCGAAAGTCCCGTGGATTAAAAAAAAAGAAAAAAGAAAAATAAGAAAAGAAAGAAAAAGACCGCATTGCCGAGGGATCGCGCGCTTAGCCGGGCGCGTAATAGCCCATAATTGAGAGGCCCACCGCGCGCTCGTGGTTCCGCCGATTTTTTTTTCTTTTTCAGGTTTTTTTTCTTTCCTTCGTCCGCTACGCGCTCGTAAGAGCTGAAAATTGCCGACCGATTACTCGACGCCTTTCCCATTACTCCTAATAAACGTCTGATTGAATGCACTCATTTGCGCGGCCAGAGATGTCTTCTTAGTCGACGCTCGCGCCTTTTTCCCGCGGCGGGGCAGTCAAGTTTTTGCTCGCTCCGAGATCGAGCGGGGAAAAAGCCTTTCGACAGTGAATGGCGGAGCGATCGCTAGGATATATGTAATCGAGTGCACAAAGTTCTTTTTTTTTTACCCCGTCATTAGGAAAATGAGTTATGGAGGAAACATTATTGAGTGGCGTTTTTTTTTAGATCCTGTAACGATTTTCTTAAATTGAAAGAAATAATTGCGCTATTTCGATCAATAAAGCAGTTTTTATGACTGTTGTGGAAAAAATGTTGCGGTAGTTTAACTGTACTCCACTTTACTCAAATGATTGGTTAATTAATTTCCTTGTTATTACTTTCTCGTGTTGGCTTAGTGTTGAAAATACTTTGTGTTGATAAGAGAATTTTTTTTTAATTTTTTTTTGTGCTAGTGTGCATATAATTAGCCTCATTGAGTTAAAATGAGTATTTTTTAAAAAATGTGGGTATATGACGTGTACAATATATCAAATTAATTATTTAATTGGTTTATTTGTACAGACTAGATTAATGATGAATGCTTGTGAGAATGTGTATGTTGTGCAATTTTGCGTGCAATTTTAGTGATTAATTTTTTACGTTTTGAAATCAATCATTTACTTTTTATTAATATACTTATAATTAAATAAAATTCGCAGAATAATTAAAAAATTTGAAATACTTCATTGATCGTCATTGATTTGTTAATGAAATTCAACGCGGTTTGACACCATTGAACACGTATAATTTATTCATAATTTTTTTAAGACAATTTTTTTTGTAAATAATATTTTCGTGATAATTTTATTCTTTGAAGTAATTTTCCCTTTAAAAATCGATGGCAAGATGTCGTGAAGCGTTTTAAGAAGAAATAAGACAAATATAGCGCCAAAATACTGAATATTTTAATATGTATTTGATTAGTTAAAAAACTTTTCGTTTATAGATTTACAAGCAATCAAATTAATGAGATACTTATCGGATTTTTAAATATTCTAATTTTTCTGAAACTTATGTAAAATGTTTTAATAAAAAGCACATTAATAAAAAGCAATTGCCGTTTTGATTTTAATTTTATAAACTCAAAAGTTTCTCGCTAGTATACTGGATAAAATTTCAATTAAATCTATACGTATTTTAAATTAAACAATCAATATCATTTCAAAAGCAATTATAACATTCTGTACTCCGGCAAATAAAACACAAGCACCATTCGAAAAATATAGACTCATAATTTTCGCGATCGATCGCATTAATAAACGGAGCACCGTATCCCCAAGGCGGTACATCGTCATCGCGCGTTGGCGAGTCGATACAGCTTCATTAGTCGCAGGAATGTTAAAAAAGTTGAGAGCCTCACCCGCCCTCCCCTCTCCGTGAAGCTCGCCCTTGTATGCGCTCTATTATAGAGCGATGCGGCATTATCATTTTTCTTCGTCACGACATTTCGACTCTCTCGGAATCCTCGAGCTAAGCCTCGAGTGGCCCCGGCGATACACTTGGGAAAGCACTTGAGGCTCGGAAAGCTTGGCGCGGAAGCTGGTCTACTATACTATACTTTTTCTCGTGGAGTACCGATCCGGCCGCGCCGTTTAATGTTTTACTGCCTCTTTAGATGTATTGGTATTTAAAAATGAGACACTGTTCGAGACAATTTTTTTTTTACATCAATTTTTATAATTTTTTTTTTTGGAACCAATAACTTTGAATGGATTAATTAAAATTTATTGAAAAAATAATTGTAAGTAAAAAAACAAGGTGCTATAGATCGTAAGATCGAGTAATAAACATCTTTTAAAGGTAGTTCTTGACGGCGAATATCATACAGAAAGTGATGCAGGGAATATTAACAACTACCTATCGATAGTATATGAAACATTTTAAAAAGGAATTCGATTAGCTAAAGGATAAATTTCTGGTTAAATGGTGTTAAAATTCAAAACTCGTTTAATTCATTCATAGTTCAATGAAATAACCATTACGTATTTAAATTTTATATTTATTAATAAAAATTGTTGAAGATTTAAATGTGTGAATTAAATACCAATCATGTTCTAATTACTTTTCTAGAATCGAAAATTTGATCGCGTGAAGTGCAAGGAAAAGTATAAAATTACTGAACGGAGGTTTTACACGGATGATTTCAATAGATAATATAAAGCAGTAGTAATCCTCAGATTTTAAATTCCAATTATGCTCACTAACTAAGCTATTTTTGTTATACAAAAATCAACAGAATTAGAAGTAAGAAGTAGAACTTTCAAAGGAATTACTTCATTTTATAACGTCGACAGAAATTCTTCAACAAGATTTATAATTTCAATATCGTTAATTGCATTTTTATCGCCACACCATGATACGGTCAGAAAAATGTGTTTCACGAGTGCATAATTCGCGTCGCCCTTTTACGCTGAAATATTTATTTAAAAGGTAAAAAAAGGAAAAGAAAAGAAATGCAAAGTAAGTCGTAAAGGAAGAAAAGTCTTTCCTTCTTATGCGATTTCGGGTTGGCATTCGCGCAGTAATAAAAGCGAGAAGCGCGTTAGCCTCAAGTAATGTATAACGTGTAAGAGGATTCAAGCGGTACATAAAAACGCAACGATAAATTCACTTCGGCGAAGTGCTCGTCTCGGGCCCTTTAAGAACTGCCACTCTAGACGGCTGCAATGTTATCAATATCCGAATAAAAATGCTTTTTAATCCCACCTCCTTTTTTACGGCTGTATGTAAATCCAAACAAACACAATCATTTTTTTCTTTTTTAATTATTTCTAACTAATAATAAACTAATTTTTCTCACCGAAAGTCACAAGAAAAAGCTATATATACTTATATTAAGAGGAAACAGTGAAAGGGTCATTAGGCCATTGCCAAATATAGATTATATCTACATAGTACCAAATTTTCGTCAAGTACAATCATTGCAGACTGAATTACAGAATATTAAGAACAAAAATATATATGGTAATTATTCTCCAATCGACGCGTACATTTGAATGAAACATTTTCTTCTCTCAACGTACGCGTCACCGAGGCTAAAGAGGCGCAGCGCGCAAAGTGGCTGAAAGAACAGTTACACCGATTTAAAACACTTACGGCGGAATTTTTCCATAAATTCAAAACGCTCGGCGAATTTACGACGCAGTCATTAATCATCGGACCGTAATCACTTCATTACGCAAGGCAGTCACGACTGTTTATTGTATTTTTGCATGCGCGCGCGCGCGCGTTTCGATGCGAAAAGATGCACAAGATGCAATCGTTTTATAATGACCGGTGTAATAATCGTAAATTATTTTCCCGCGAGTAAAATAATCGTAAAATTTTTTATTATTCAATACGCGAAAAAGGGAGGAAAACTTATTGCCTTTCAGGGGGACACGAGCGAAAGAAGGAAATCGAAATTAACGATCTGAGAACTTCGATGTCTGGGTATACAAAATCGGCGCTGGCATATTTTGCTTTCTCGTATTTCCATCAAACCGGATTTGTTAAAGAGTCACGTCGCGTTTTATAGTTCGAGGTGGAAAAGGCAAATATTATTAAGGGCCTTTTTGCTTTTGGAGCGCTGATAGCTGTTTACTAGGAACTGCATAATTGGACTTAATTTTCCTAGTTATAAACTGAATACTCTCTTATCTGGCATCGGTAGAATCGCATTATACCGCTGATCTTTGATTAAATCTCAGAGAGGTAGAGTTAATGTTGCATTTACTAGACGTGCTTCCGAGCTCTTCAGAAAACATTTAATCTTTATTTCGCAATCATTTTCTTTATTCCACTAATTTAATTAAGAGCGTGTAAAAATTTTTTTCAAAAATTCCTTTTTTTATGCTTTTACACTTATACTTTTCTTTCGGTAACAGCTAACAAGATATTCTCCACCTCGAAACTATGTTTGAAGGTAGTTCACCGAATGCAGTGGGCTCACTTCATCAAATCGGATTCAAATCAATGTTAATTAAGGCATATAATATTTAAAACAACTTGTTAAAGAAATTACAAAGGAAACCTGCCAGGATAGTTTCCGTACTTAATTCATAATATGGTACGATATTTATGCGTTAAAAAAAAAATGTTTAGGGTACCATACTGTAAACGTTTTTGGAAATACATTTTAGAAAAGTTCGGTAATAATTACTTAAAGTCAAGGGTGAATTCTTTATACCGTAAAGTAAGTTAGGCCTCTAAAGTTTACATGAATAAAAGATTTATCTTTCTTATTTTAATTTACAATCTACCTATATTTGTTTGATAAATATTACCGAATGAAATGAGAGATTCTCAAAATAATCTAGAGCGATTACTAATTAGTCATATCTACTAACCTACCTCCTTCTATGAGGAAATTCGAAAACTATAATATAACTGTGCAGGAACATTTTGTCAGTGTATAGGGATTGCATTTTAATTGCAATGTAATGCATACATAAGTTTATTGAAAATACAACCATTTACAAAGAATATATATATACTTTACATATAATCAGTCAGAACTAATTACGCTTACGCTTAAAAGCTGTGTAAAAAATAACGACTTGCTGTGAAGAATAGTAATTGACGCACGAATTATACCACAAGTTTAGCAGGCTCTGGAAGTATTTACTTTAGTGTTTTAACAATGCCAGATTAAAATAGTCCTTTTTTGAAATGTGCTTTTCTTCGATAGAGGCGACGATACGGTAATATGTAATCATAATTACACAAAAATTTGCTTAATTACACATTAATTTGTTGTTCGAATTTGCTGAAGTATGACACGTCTGAATCGTCACTGGACTCATTCAAAGCTCATGTATGCGTCCCGTTAGAAAAATTTGTTTAATATTATCTTCTTACGACTGTTAATTTCTTTTGTATTTTTGTACTCAAGGGACCATGTTCCGTTTATTAAATAAAATAAAATAAAAAATAAAATAATAAATGTGGACGGTGGGAATAAGAACCACATTGTTTGAATAAAAAAAACTGCTAAAACTTGCTCTACTAAATAATTTCATATTCTTTCAATAGGTAGTGTTATCTATTTGTAATCAAATTGTATATTTTCAGACTATAAATACGTCTCCCTGTCTAGTGCTCCGTTCTGTAATACCTAGCTTTACAGCGCTTCGACGGCGGAGGAAAAGTTAGGCTTCTGTATGCCATTTGAGACAAAGGAAGGCGTTCGGGTAGTATGCCAGAAGTTTGAAGCCGGAGGAAAGTACGTCACTACACAGGTCATGAGTCCTTTGGCTCGCAGGACCATCTGGGAGTCAACCAGCGTACTGAATCTGGAAAAGGGTCTGCTGGTGTTAATGCGCGAGGCTGGAAAATGGCCTGCCACAATTTACGTAAACGGTGAGGAAGGCGGCAACGTCGTCAATACATTCGAAGATGTCGATCTTTCCTGCAGTGACGGGTATCCCTCTCCGAAAGTGTTCAAGAATTTCGCCGGAGATGCCTGCATCACCTCCATTTGTCGTGACGATGCCTTACCCAATCAATTTTCTCGGACCTACAAGTGT